>NNCF01127410.1:858029-907399 GCA_002313205.1 Laupala kohalensis | reverse complement strand
GGTCCTAGAGCAGAGGCGGATTTAACATTTCAGCACAGTCCTAAGATAAGAATAAAAGTAGTTTGGTACGTGTTATAATATTAACATAACACCAAAAAATTTGTATTTAATAAAACAAAACAAAATTATTTATAAAAAATATTGTTATCGAACTATAGATTATTCGGAAAATATTGAATATAAATCGTAACTATAATATAACACTGAATTTGAGATTTATTATTCTAATTGATGGCATCTATATTGTCATAAAACATTTATAAAATAATTTGGGTCTTCAATCGAAAGATTACCTTACTGTTGGCAGTGAATCCACGCAGTATCAGAAAGTGTTTTATTCCTAGTAAGTGTCGGGGTCTCCGGGGGTCTTCTTCCTCGTTGATTGGCGCCTTCTCCTCCGTTCCTCACGTGCTCGTACGCGAGCGCGCCTCTCCGTCGCTCAACGCCCCAGGCCCTGCGCTCCATTATTAAGGAGCAAGGAGTAAAGAGCGCGCGAACACGGACGACCGACGCGTTCAGGCGTCGCTTTTTAACGACAGCGCGCCTCTTTCCCTTCTCGTCCCGTCGACTCGACGCCCTGCGTTTACTCGTTAGAACCTTTAGTAAAACGCTCCCTGCCATCGTCCTCTGGTCCCGCCCCCCGCATCCCACTGAATTCGAAATGTTCGTCGACGACTATGAGGTGCGGGGTCCTTGCGGCGCTCGGGACTTTTAGTTGTTTATTCATCCTTTAATGACGTGCTCTGAATGAGCGTGCACCTGAGGGCTGCGCGCGTGCGACTTCGTTCTGTGGCCATTATCTCAAGAGCGAACCAAGTAGAAGGATCTGCGGAAGGACACCGCTCGAGGCTTTGGGTCGAGGAAGTGCTATACAAGAATTCATCGCTTTCTCACTGACAAAAAAAGAAGAAAGATAAATACTATAGAATCTCTTCCGGAGATTTTCTTACCAGATATATTACTGAGGGGTGAAAGTAACACGTAAAAGTACCGTACAATTCAAAATATTAGTTCCGGAACTGGAACTCACTTGAGAAATGTCATAAAATAGTATAGATAGAACATACACGCTTTAATTATATACTAAATGTCATTACAAAAATGAGTATCAAGAATGGTGCAAATTAGTTAACTTGAAGGAATCGTAAAGTTTTTCCAATACATTACAAAACATATTCGTGTATTATTTTGTGAATCTCGATCAGAGACCATGTAATCTCAAAATTATACTTTCGGAAAAGTTTTGTCATTTTTCACAAGATGCAATTTATATAGTGATTAAAGTCGGGTTGTATGAATACTAGAGGTAAATTGTACAACGTAAAGCTTAATAAACTTTATTATTTATATTTCATCATTAGTAGCAGAACTCACTAGTTCGCCCAGGAGTTTGAATTGGTCTTTTCCTTGTAATTAAACATAATTGAGGAAGTTTGATAAAGTTTACCAATAGAAGTAATAAAATTATTTGTTGTCACTTACACTGCTATATTCTTCCCTTCAAAACGCCCATGTCCAATAATTAGCTTGAACTCGCGTGAATTTAAATTTGCGTAGACGGGTAAAACCAGTACGTGGTTCATGCAGTCAGTTTCACACAATTTTATCGCTTGATATCGCCCTACAAATCGCATAGATTTGCACATCGGGCAAACATTCATTTTTATGTATTCGGTTTAACATATCCTCTTTTCAGTTCTTTGGAATGTGAAATCCATCCCCTCCCATAATTCTGTCAAACTTTTTAATACGATTATTTGATAATTAACGTGTATTTTTCTCCACGAAAAATTTCATTAAATATTTGAATTTACATTGAATTAAACAACTTGAATTTATTTGAAAAGGTTATCGAATTATCACTTATCTGAATCATTAACATTAAACAGAAGTAAAAACTCTTAAGAAGCAATAAAAATGTGATGTAGTTTTTAATACACAATTATGTATAATGAACTACGAGAAAAAATTGATCAAATTCTGCATCGTTTCGACGGCATATAGTTGACAATTTTTGGTGAAATGCGTAGATGCCTGTACCTTGTCAACATGGTGTAATAAAAAATAAGAAAACATTCTCCAAACACAACTTTTGATCAACTTTTTCAATGTATAGGTCTCGAAAAAAATNNNAAAATCTGTCTCTTATACACATCTAGATGTGTATAAGAGACAGATGTATAGGTCTCGAAAAAAATGTTTATTAAAGAAATAACATTTAATAAAACTGATCCGAATAAACTGGAGATGCGAATACTCGATGGACTGATACATGTACCTGCGTAAATCCCTTTCACGGCTCTCAAACCTGTCTCTTTAAAAGCATGATCTTCACCATATAATGACGTACACCTTCTTTTCATTTAACTTGTCTGATCCCCATCTAACAACCCTCTTCTTCGTTGCAGGCGTCATCTCCGCCGGCGTGTCGGTGCCGGTGCAGATACCCAGCCAGACCCCAGACCTGGCGTCCAACTACTGGCCACGGATCCAGTGATCTCAACTTTTCGGGTTTCCCCCGCCGCGCCTCTTGGTGCCGGCGGAGAGCCCCGGCAGCAGCAGCAGTCCCAGCTCCAACGGCTCGTGCGCCGCCCACGGCCCCACTCCCGCCCCCGCGCACGCCGCTCACACGTCGTCTCCGCTGGCGCTACACCACTCGTCTCCGCCGCCCATCTGTCTCCCACCCCCGCCTCCGCTGCCCCCGCCGCCGCCACCGCCTCCACTCGCGTCTCCGTTGGACGTCGTGGCGCCCGAGCACGAGGCGCACTAAAGCGGCCACCGCTGCGATACAGGCGCGGTGCAGTAGCGTCTTCAGCAGAACAAATTCAAGCGTGAAGATACGAGAGACACTTGAGAAATGGCTTCGATGGTGATTGCATTGAAGAGTGTTTTGTAGGACGACGATGAACACATTACAACATCATGGATATACCACCCTTCTTGTTGGCTGCAATACTCGGTTTCTGCTATCAGCACCGGTGTGTATTACGGGACCTCGAAAAACCGCATTGAAGTCTTCACTATCACATGTGGTCTGTGTGGTCCTTTGAGTCGTCACTAAAGCCATCACTGTGCTCGATGTATCAAGTGCCGACAGCCGATTATGCCATGTAGTTCACAAAGATTTTCTTCCAGTTTTTAGGTTTGGAATTTTTCTCAACCCGGTCGACAGGGTATGGTTAATTATAAGGTTAATAAATTATAAAAGCCCACAGGGTTTTGTTTCTCTGCAGATCTCATAGTTTCAAGTTCTCTTATTGGATTTTAAATGTGCCAAAATATAGTGAATAATCAATAAAAAACAATAACAAAGTATTAATAAACAGTATTAATTTTATAATACCAGTGTTATAAGTGTTACAAAGTAGCGTGAATGAAAGACATTAAGATTTACTGCTAGCTCTAGCGAGTATTTTTAAGCTTCTCAAGACGGAAATTTCGATGAAGTGTTCGCATTAGCCATTAATAAGTGATATTGTACGAAGTCGTGTAGAAAAAAATAGAATGTTAATTGGTTTGCGTGTAAAGAATGAATCAGATGAATAATTTAAAGTATGTGGTGTGTTCGTAAATCTATATAGAATACAAATAAAAAAAAATAACAAAAGGATTTTGTGAATGTGCGTACAATGGACCCAGCCACTTTCTGTGTATACTACGACCAGTGAGGACGAACTTGTGGAGTGTGCAAAGTGTCGCATTCATTTGAGGGATTAAGCATCCATTAGATTACATTGACGCGTTTATAGAGTCCTTGCGATTTCGTAGGCCTCGTAACGCGTCGTCTCACATTTTTCTTCTCTCATTTGGGTTCGGAGAATATACATGCAGCAATTCGTGTTTGTAGAATAGAAAAAAAAAATACCAAGTATGTTTCAACCTTTACATGTTCGTAATTTTGTAGTGAGCAGGTTTACTCAAGAATAGAAATAATCGTTACTAGGGCTCGAATTCTGCAAGGCTCAAAAAAGCGTCTATCGGTTTCTCTTGTTTTCTAAACATCGCTGTACTGGAATGTAGTCTTCGTTACCGTTTGCAACATGCATTTTACATCCCCACAGTGTGCATTTGTAAAAATAAAGTGAAGGAAGTCAGGAATACTTAGTATTTGAAATGCATCGGAAACTATGTGTTTGTAATTCTTCACGTAATTAAAATATATATAAGACGAATTAAATATATGTAATATCTACTGTTTCCTTTGCATTTCATATACACGTATCTGACATTTAAAATCCTTTTACCATAATACCATAGATATAAATGTCTGTATTAAATGTCAAAGATATTTCTAGTTCCTATCAGATGTCCTTTTTTCGCAGAAATTGAAAGCATAACAACTAATAGTGGTAATTGTGTTTTTTCTTTCGTAACTTATTAATCAATCGAATTGTCAGTTCGATCTACTCAAATTCAAGAAATAAGCGCATCCCAAATAATAAATGTTGTGTATAATGAATTTGTTGCTGTGATTCTGTATAATTATAAACAAAAGCGCAATAGTTAGCTGTTTAGTGTGTAGCTCTCATGTGGGAAAATAAATCATTTCAAACTTCAGATTTCTACATTCTTTTTCCATCTTCCAAGTCCCAATCCCGCAATAAACACATAATGTAAAGTAGATTTTAAAAATTGCATACGACTGACCGTCAAAGATTGTTTGTGTTGTACAATGTTGGTGTTCCAAGGTTAAAGTTCAAAGAAAAAGAAATCAGAAAAGACTTGTTAGTATGGGGGCAAACTATTTCATTAGTAGCAATAAAAAATAATAAGTTAAGATGCAAATCTGTCATAGACGTAGCCAAGTCAGTGGTGTATTTACCCTGTAGTGAATCAGATTGGGAATCTTTTATGGGGAACCCCCCACTTAAACCAGACACAAATGCGTTTAAACTAACGCAAAATATAAATTTGAGTAGTATTTAATAAGTTTAATTATCGTTTAGTTAAGTTTTAATAAATTCCAAATAATAAGTTCAATTTATTATTGATCACCCATTTGGAGGTTCCTTACGTTTCCTCTGAGCGAACCGCCTCTACATAGGTAAGCCAACTCGACAAGCACGACTCATGAAAGTTTGGACCCAGCGAGAACATCATTTGTCTGTCAAAGCACCATAAAACGTTGTGTGTTACGACCAAAGTGGACGTGAAACACAGGACTCAATGTACTTGGAGATAGGACGCAGTGGGGAGTAGTGACGGAAAACTGTCGATAGTTGACACTATAAATATCGATATTTTGACTGAAAACTATCGATAGTATCAAATTGTCGTATTTTCGATCAGGATGATACGCAGAAAAAAACGAGATAGTACATAGCCAAATAAGGTCTCATCAATTTCATCTACGTTTAAATTGTAGCATAATATAATAGCTCCTTATAATATGGTTTGTTTAGTTGACATTTTTATTTACGACTTGATAATGTATTGAACGCAGTAGATGTGTAGGTACCCAATCTCGAACTTAGGAAAATCTATCCAAAAATCTGAATAGGATTTTCAATAGTAAACAATGATATAAGCTGGAAGGCAATTTTGCTACAACACACGCACAAAAATGGTAGATACAATGAAATAAGTATATAAGTCAGGTCTTCTACTCAAATACAAGATAGTCATAAAAACACAAAGGAAGTATCTGGAAAGTATGTAATTCAAATGCGTTTTGGGTAATGAAAACTGGCATGTCGACATTTTGTTTTAATTACTGGACGACGTTGAACAATTAACGGGTAAAGGATTTTTAAAATATATTTCTGCCTCTAAAGAGTCTTAGAAAACCAGTGCAAATACCCTCACGTTCTAATCTAATTAGAAAAAGAAATTATAAAATTACTACCACAGAGTTCCAAAGAAGAGATTCCATTACGTTTCCAGTCACTATTGGCATTGATCCTTCTGATTTAAAAGTATCCCGTGCATGTGTTCAAAGTTGAAGGAAAAATAACAAATCTAGAGGGGTCTGAGATGATTCAAACGTGGCTATCGAAAACGATCGATAGTTGGCTATTAAGAATCGATTATCTAACTTATTCATTTTACGCCTTTTGGCGAGGTTCAGGCCATGAGGCCTGCTCTTCCACCTAACCGTTGGACGTGGGTAAGGGAATTGGGAAGGAGAGATGTTGGGTTGACGGGGAACTTATCGTACCGAATCGACATTTGTCTGGAGTAGGTGAGGGAAACCCCAACTGAAAATCTCACCTCGTTCGGTCGAGCAGGGTTTGCACCAATGCTCAACCGCTCAGTGGGATCCGAGTAGCAAAGACGCTACCAATAGACCACCACCGTTAATGGTCGAAACTATCAATAATTTTTCGTTTCTAGTGGGGAGTGGTTAGAAAGGATGACGAACTTAATAAATTGGGTCGGTGAATCGAATGCCGCTGATGTACAGCTGCCGTTACAGTGCCGCTGATGCACAGGGGGAACAAGAAATAGGGGACTCGGGGATGGGGCTTTGTGATAAATTAATTATTTTTTCAAATAAAAAAAATATACCGGAAAACAATTTGTTTTCGGCATAGAGAAACAGTCCCACAAAGATGAGTTGTCAATAGTTAATTTTTCGATCCATAATGGCTGATAAATTCGAAGTTGTTGAATTACAGCAAATTAGAGGTTTAGATTTACAACACTGTATACTTCTTTTTTATTATTTTTATCATATATTTTCGTTGTAACACTTTCGTACGCTTGTTTACTATATTAAGTCTACAGATTGAGGAGGGATGGAAAAGTACGAAGAAGAGACCCCTAATTTAAAATCTTCCGCGGGATCCTTTAATTCTCTTGACAGCACGTGATTTGAGACCCTTACAAGCTACACTACATAAGTTTATCTGATTTCCAACACAATATAAAAAACTTATAATTAAACGGAAACCTTGTTTTGAAATAGTCGGTAGTGAGACCCATCCGCTGAGTTCGCTCAGAATGGGCATTGCTGTCGTTTCGCAGTCCCATCAAATCATTAGTAGTATATATATTAGGGCTCATAGGAAATGTAGACTTTATGGTGTAAGGGCTCTTACCCTACCAAGATTGTAAAATTATGTACTGTATATATTTTGTGTGTGTTTTTAAACTTGATACTTGTATTAAAAAAAGCTTTGTTCCCGCCAATTTTTAAAAAGAATTATTCAAATTTTGTTTTCTTAAACCCCATTAACATCTGAAAATTTAAACCTTGGTTTGGATGACTCGAAGTACTTTCTTGTAATAATTACGGCGGTAGGTATGCAAAAACTCCGAAATACTGAAATGGACGGGTAGTGTTCTCAGCTACCTGTACACATTCGCGTAAGAAATGTTCGCCAGTTCGTTTGATATACGCAAATACATGTTATAAAGGTAATCGACTCATGACGTAAGATTATGAAAATACACTTTTACGTTCTAGAAAATAAAGGAGTTATCGTTATCGGACCTGATAATTCCTCCATCAATATTATTATCAGGAAGTTTTCACAGGGACCTCATTAAACTTTCCAGGACGTTGGCAACTTCCTAATAAATTAATGGGATCAATCACTAACAAGTCACAAGAAATCAAGTTAGGAAAATAGAAAAAGGAACGATTCTTGTTTTGGTCATTGCCTTTGTCACTCAAATATTCGACCAACAAAGAAATGTGTTTTCAAGCTTCTCTTACACAATAGTAAATACATTTCCTGAATATTCAAGAATTACAAACACCTCATATCCACTTCACCATTTGATTATTTGTGGTTATTATGATTTCGAGCAATTTAGATATTTTGAAGTGGTGTAAGGCAGAACAAACTATGAGCAGAATTTCAGAACTAATAAAAGAGAGGATATTGTATAAGTTCTGCCAAAATACCTATTTCTTAGGAAAACTAATATAATTTTATAAAACATTGCAATTTTATTGAAATAGGGATAAAATATGGGATGCGGTTCAACAAACAGGGAGAACATTTACAAAAAAATAGTTCATACATTTATAATTATAAGGCTATAATATAACAAAACATATTAAAATATACTCCATTGTAGCCATCAACATTATCTTAAAAGCTAAGAATGTATTTACAATAAATTTTGATCCATAGCACGAATTTCTTAACAGTAAACGTATATTACTCTAAAATGTGTCAATGAGTGTATGCAATTAAATAGTACTTCTTTCCCTTACTTTGAGGCACAAACAGCTAGAATGGATTGCTTCACGTACATCAGTCAAACAATTCGAGAATCTCATTCCGTAATCTCAAAATCGCGCAAGAGGGCGGGGACGGTGGGAGAGATGCAAAACGGGAGACCCCGTAGCGCGTGAACGCACACTGAAGCAACGTGGGAGTGCTCCATCGCCCAATATACAAGCCTTGACCAGCAACAACATCAACGTCACACACGCACACTACTGCTGCGATACGCAGCTTTGGCAAGCTCCAAGCGAAGGCGAGGACACAATTAAACAAATTCTCGCGGACAAAAGTTTCCTGAGGACACAATGCCTACATGAGCAGAGCGAATTGTAGTAACAGTGTAGTTCGCGTACAAGGGACCAGTAAAACAAGGCTTTGGTCAAACGGCACACCCTTAATGTAAGATGACTAGTTTCCATAAGCATTTTCATAAAACGAAAAATGATGCACTACACAGACTAGAAGTGTGAGTCACCGGAAAGGGATACCCAGAAAATCTTGCGCTTTTGGGTATTTTGGTTTAGTAGATTATTCTTAAGCATAAAAGCACCTCCTTTCAACAGACCACGAGATTTGGTTCGTTTACTCCTATTATAATATTCGAGAATTATTGTTATGAAAATACGTATTTCAATGCGATATGTCAATCGCAATCTCTACACAAATATTTCTGAAACGTATATTTTTAACACAATACGGAATAGAAGGTAAATGAATATCAAGAAAACATGCGTATTAGTTCAAACAATTGCTTAGAGCTAAAACGCATAAGGGTTTATTGCAAAATAAATCGTCGTAATAAAACTGTTGAAGATAAAAAATGATTAGGGTGACTCGTGTTCTCAAACTTGCGAAAACATGATAAAACGATACGGATCATTTCTCTCATCGTGGGTCAGAACAAAATACAAACCCAAATCCATCCTGAATGTGCGCTTTAGTAAATTAACTTAATTACTGATATGCTCAATTTAAAGAACTATATTTTGTAACGATTTGTCAATCAAAACAGAATGGATCAAAATCATTACGCCAAACAAAAATGCAAAACAAAACACATCTTACACAAAAAAATACTACAAAATTCGAGAATTTCGAAACTACATCATTCCACGATTAAAGCTTATGTATCACGGAAATATCTTCCACTCCATGAAAACGTCACCCTCCAACGTTCAACAAGAGAATGAAGGGAATGTGTGAAACCATAAAACAGAGTCTAATTAATGTAAGTTAAATAAAGCAGAAAAAAATTAAACTTCATCAAAGGATGATACAACTGGACCAAACAATAATTAATCGTAAAAAAAATCGACGAATAGCAGATGATAATGGTTTCTCAGGTATAAAAATGCCTCGAAACACATCAATTTGTGGACACAAAAATTACTCCATTAAAATCAGGATTCCACCCTCTCCTTCACGGCCCTAAATCAATGCTTCTTCATTAGCCCGCGAACGGCGACCACGTCTCTGACTCGCACAACCGCATGGCACCGATCACTTCTCTGGACTCGGAGGCTCCAGAACCGCCAGCAACCGAGTGGCCAGTTTCTCGGCGCTGGCAGCCAGCTCGTCTTTGGCGGGCGGCGCGATAGTAGCGGATCTCGAGATCGCGGCGGGAACCGCGCTGGGGACGGACGCGGTCGAAGGACGAGAGGGCGAAGATTCGAACACGCTGTCGTTGGGCGAGTCGGCGATTCGGACGTCCACCAACAACGGTGTCCGCTCGCCGCCGGACCCCAGCACGGCGGCGCGCTGCAGGAGGCTTCGGCGGGGCTGCGTCGTGGCTGGAGTGACCAGACTGGGCCCGCACAGCACGGAGGAACGTGGCGGCGGAAACGGCGGACGACCCCGATGCATGACTAGTTGCAGGATGGTACCGCCAGCGGCTAACGTCAACCACGCTATGATCAGCAGCAGATCTAAAAACACACAAACACTGCTTGGAGAGGAAGTTTACTTAAAAATAGCTAACAACGAATTAGATATGTCGTAAAAGTACAAAATGCGGGGTATGGTAGAGGATTTTAAACGAAATTTTAATCAAGATAATATTTATATTGTTCTAAAAATTAGAAAAGGGAATCAATAAAAGAGAACACACACATTACCCTGATAATTATAAGCAAGTTAAATTTTGATATGAAATAATGAAAAAAAAAGTAGATAAATACCGCAGGAAAATAAATTCGTTTGCATAAAACTAACATATTCCGTTTGGGACTATATGAATAGGTCCGTCTGAGCAGATAATTCAACAGGTTACTTTGGACACACTACAAACATAATTAAATGCTTGGTGAGGCATGATTGAGAAGAATAAATTTAGTATGAATGGATTAAAATAAATAAAGCATAGGAAGATATCGGTTATGATACAAGTATGAACATAGCACTTAGGTCGCAACTAAGCACGGACTGGCTAGTATAAGTGGGAAGATGGCAAGGGTCAAGTCCGGCCTCTACAGAGAAGTCATGAGTTTAAGAGCAATTTTGGGAAGGAGCACATGACGGTGCTGAAGGGATGGCGAGTGTGGACTTCACGTCCTACGGCGAAAAAGATGAATGAGATACAATATAACAATCTATTGAAGTGAAGACATTTAATAAGTATTCGAATTTTTTGACAAATAAATATTATTTCGCATCATTTGGTCTAATATTGCACAAATAAATGAGTCACTTTCCCATATTCCGTTTTCATACAACAACAAAAGAGATAAGAACAATGTGTAGAATGCGAAATAAATACGTAAACACCCTTAGAATATTCATACTAATTCAATACTGATTATCAAAATCAAACAGATTACACTAGAGGCGAATGTGTTAGCTACACTTCTGGGAAGATATGAGATAACTTTCTCACAGTATATTTGTGTAACGCGAGGATTATCTACATTTAACCTTCGCAAAGCAAAACATCGGTTGGCGCCATCTTCGAGTACTGTTCACCCGCGTCACTGCATTACCGTCAAATCCTGAACCTTTTAGCTTCAATTCGAAATTTGAAGGGAAAAAAGGAATTCACAACACGATTCCAGTCACCAATGATTAATTATTTTGTAGTCTGGATCGCAGTCATGCTCCATCTTCGTTATTTGTGTTGTCAGTGTATGTGGAACTAAACTTTAGTACAGAATTCTCAACAATTATTGCATGGACCGCATTGTATGTCATCAATGTTGAAACGCTCTGAAAGCAGTATAATCGTTTATCGACGGTCGCCTATCAAGACATAACGGACAGCTTCGACGTTCGAGTCATCTGGATCGGTGCAAGAACGCTCCATCTCTCTTCATCTCAAAATTTTCCTAACAATCCCCTGCCACATCGGGAATTTCCCAACAACTAAAACACTGATACAAATGAGCATCATTTTAAGCGCTCTGCTTGAATCGGTATCAGAATTGACACTTCTGAGACTCGTACGAATGAAATATTTCAGGAAGTTGAATATTTTATTATTCATGAAGTTGATTAGAACTCAACGCTTGGCACCAAATAAGTTCTACCATATCACATAAATAAAGAAATTCAAAATATCAGTAATCCCCAAGTATCTCAGAAAAAATCATTCAAGTAAACATCGAAAATCAAACATTGTGACCATGAATCATATCGTGTCCTACTCATTCTTACCACCCTCAGGTTGAATGTATCTGACCTGACACGTCATATTGACAAGTTGTAACTCATACGAATAGAGAATGAAACAGAGTTAACACAATCATTAATCTGTTCCAGGTGGGAATAGCGTCAGTGTTGCAAAAGGCGATCAGCAGTATGAACTCTCCCAAGTACAGTGCTAACGGTACGAGGTCGGTTCGATGCGTCACATTTGTCACGATGCGAAAGTAGTAGTTGTCGTGGCCCGATTAATGGGAGAAAACACCAGTCGTAGACACGATAAACAAGTATCTTCGTTACAGGCTCCACTAAATACCATTATATTGGTCAAAAAAAACGCCTGAAATTCGGTTAGACCGTCACGAACAAGGATCGTTGTGATGCAGAAACGGACGATGTGCGTAAGACTGAGTCGGTCTACAAAATATTCTCCTAGCTCTCGATGTTAAGCTCCATAAGTACAGACCGACTGCTTACGCTACCAGCAGAATCAATGTTCCATCCCCGGTTAACGTCGGGGCACAAATTAATTTTAAAACAAATATGTTAAACCAAACACTGATTTTGGAAATATGCAGAATAAGCGCGTTTTACGTTAAGCTGTGCACAGAGTTTACGAAGCTCAGAATATGCGGATTCTAGAATCCGAATAATATTTTGGTGTTTTGACGCCAGACACGTCCATGCCTTTTAACTGTGGGCGCCAAGCCAAAACCTTATACATGTAGGTGCTATATAGTAATATAATCCGATTTCTGTATCCGCATGTACAAAGTATAACTTGCACATGAAGAAAAAATACAGCGTAAAATAAATTTACATCAGTTACAATACTTACTCTTCGGTATATGCAGATAATCGGAGTCACAGCATAAAAATTCAATTTAAGATAACTTGGAAATTGAAAATACTCTCTTGCCCTTTACGCTACGTTCGGTATGGATATAAGAAACGTAAAATTTACTGTCATCAATAAAAAAATAAAGAGAAACTGGTTGGTATGCATAAAAACGAGGTAAGAGCGTATACCGAGTCGAATAAAGTAGATTCACGTATAAAGAGTATATGAAGCAGCGTGTGCTAGATTAGTATCTGAAACAAATGCTAAAGAGAAGCGAAGAACTGTTCTTATAATATCTACCATGACTATATTTTACGAAAAAATCTACAAGTAAACAATTTATCACTTGCTATCTCTTGTTTGATTCAATGCACAAGAAAATTAGGTCGTTTATCCACAGCTCTACATGTGTCCAATACTCGAGGAGAAGAATGAGTACAAAAAAAGGTCCGAATTTTTGACCCAACCTTTAGAGTAGAAAACACATTCCAATAACCCATTAGCACATGCGAATTATTCATTTCATTTGAATTCAATGAAAATTAGGTCACTGAAGTTCCTCAGACAATCCAGTACTTCCTGACTTATAAACGCCCACTCACGCAAGGTAACGTGAACTATTTGATAATTAACAGTCTCGTAAACGATACAACGAATTGGTATCACTACAAATGATAAGTATAAAAATCTATTGAATCAACTGATCAGTTGATTTAATTACATTTAGCGCTATACTGCCAAAATTGGTTTCTGGGTGCCAGGGCCACCAAGATGATTTAGGGGGCTAAGGGCAGAATTTGCAACTCTTCACCAACTCTTCCCCGCTTCAAATCAATAGGCTTCTCACTATAAATAAATGTACGAAAATAGTTCAATACTTTTTTAATATACACATTTATAATTGTGTAGTAGGTATATAATACTCGTAATTTGTAAAATACGAATTAATATAATGAATAAGAGAAGAAAAATCCAATTCAGTATGTAATTGAACTGCAACCAAAGGTATTTGATTTTAATTTAACACAAATTTCAGTTTTAATTTGTAATTTAAACTACTCTCAACAATAATTAAGTAATTATTTATCGATAATTAATTATCAAAAATAATTTATCCTTATTGCTCCTGGTGGACTTATTTTATATTTTCGAGAGATTACAATTTAAGTTTTATAAATTTGATAATAAAATATGTGATGCGTCATAGGCCCCCCAATCCCCCCACCGCTGCCACTACGTCGCGGCGCTACTCCATTCATAAGCGGCACAGGTGAAGCTGGCCGCGGTCAGCGTTAACGGAGCAACGCTAGAGAAGAAACGAGTTCGCGTGAGAATGTGGATTTATTCATCGATTCATTCAAAATTCAAGTTCTTCGTTGTACTACACATTTCATGCTACCGGACCAAATCTACCTTACGGTCCAACGCCGTAGAAAAATAACTTTATTCTTCGTATAACCTTCCGCGAGTGCTGCTACCTCCACCATCGCCTCCATCTTCACACATACAACATATTTTCTTAAAACTAAATCGCCGGGTCTAACAAACCTAACATCATTGTTCATGGCTAACCTAACATCATTGTTCATGGCTAACCTAACATCATTGTTCATGGCTCGCTCTCGCGGGCCATATTATAATTAACATACCCCTAACATACTAACATAAACGGTGGCGGAGAGAAGAAAATAGTGCGGAACAATATTTCTTTACAACTACCGTAAATATGAAGAGCGAAGAATACGGCTTATATTTTCGGAACCGTAATAATATTTGTAGTATTATGACATTAATCATTTTTTTGGAACCCTCTTTGGACCGTATGCTATACTTTGGCCCATGCTACCATTAAATTGCACCTCATACTAATCATATCACACGCATAGTGCTCGCAGCGAAAGAAGAGTAATGAGGGAGGGGCCGAAAGATCACGTAAAAGTCGAGGAGCCAATACCAGTATTGCGAGATTGCCGGTTCCTCTCGCTGTAGACGTGGGCGTTTTACTTGTGCCACCTGATTCTTGGTGAGTTAGGTCCGGATGCTACCGCGTATATCAGTTGATTCGTAGAGCAAGTATTCATTTTGTGCCAACTGTTGCGAGCAGAGGGCTTGAACCAGCCCAGAAGGGGCAGATTTTACTGCATAAAGTTAGCTTTTCCACGGGTTATAGCAGCCATGTGTGGGTGCCGTGGCAGTCCGTCTGGAATAGGTAGAGATACGCAAAGCCACTCCCGCAGCAGATATACGACAGCACTGTGCTTTCACTCCACAATTCGTTACCCAACAACTGTTTTGTCGTTGCGAGCACTGTAAATATATTCAACGCCTTGATGCTTTCCACAAAGGGAGACTCCCTAAAGCACGTTGTCAACTTTATGTGAAAGGATAGCATCCATTACTCGTTTATCACATAAACAACTATATAAAAATTATATTCGCACATTGAAAACCATAAACACCAGACACAAGTAATTACTTCCCAATTTAAAAGAATGTATATTATCTACATACATACGAAAACATACTAAATACTCCTGTTCAATAAGAAACTTGTTTACATGGAATGAATCAACGTTTGTCAGAAGTATCTTGATGACACACGCAATGTCAAACAGCAAGGGACATACGATCTTAATGATAATTATCGGCACGAACAGATGGTTGGCATTGCATTCCACAAGATCGACTCTAGTGTTTACGCTTTGGGTAGCAACCAGACTGCTGGCGCTAATGATGAAAAATGCAGCGTTCAAGAAACATATCATTCTTCAACTTCTCCGTTAGTTACCATTCTTTTATACACCTGATAATGATTTTTTTTTAAAAAACCAGTAAGGGTTAATGTAATACATGTGTCTTGGTAGAAAAAGGCCCATAATTACCATATCAGTAATTTTAATAATATAAGAAGCGATTTTAGATTTCATTTTTCTTGTACATTGAAGTTGGCAGCTGATCTTTACCAATTTATACAATAAATCAGATGACACTTGATCACGACTAACAGTCAAACACTCTCCATGCTGTAGTTTATCATGTCTGAAATAGGTTTTCCAGTCAGAGTATCTAGTTATTTTGAATAAAAACAATTATTTAAGGGTACTGTGTTATTTGATGTATCACACGCATTACATTTTAGTGACACATCCAGAAAAGTTATTCATTTACAATTAGAACAAATAATGCATTTCCAAAACAAATATCATCAAGTTTCATTATAGAGTTCAAATCACAGAGTAATAGATCATAAAATCTATACAATAATTTGTTATATGTAAATAATTAAAAGGCATTCTTTTTAGGGATAATATTACGGTTCAACCAAATTCTTTTAAACACGCAGCTCTGGTCATTAAAATGTGGAATACAAACATCTAAGGCAATCTCTTCCCCTTATTATCACATATCTATTTGCTTTATTGATATAATTAATGAAAAGAATGTCGGCAAGTTTGAAGTCTTGCTTTAAATTGATATTAAATCATAAAAAACTATCTATACAATAAACAACATTTTTACACCCTCCTGAGTTGCATTTAGCTTTTAGTGCTCACAATACAATCAACTTGTACCTTGTCAAACATTGACCTTTCCACTTCTATTCACCTAATGAGTAGTAAGTAGGAACTGTACATACACAATGAGAATAAGCAGAATTGAAAGTCAATTTGGGGGTCTTTGAGTCACAGTAATATACTGTTTAATATTTATTCTGTCCAAATTACTAGCAGACTGCTCAGATGAAATTTCTGGCAGCATTTGGACCAAAAGCAAGGATTGCATAAATAAAATATACTGTTTATAGAATTTAACCGTAAGATGAATTCGCAACCACAATCAAGAATGTACTACAATATCTATCCCAAAAACAATTTAAAAATTTCAGATGAATGTTTCAAAAATATATAAAATAATGTAGTTTTGGTTTCTGTATGTACTAAAGGGAACTTCCTTGTAAGTTTCCAAAAAATTTCATGTAGTTTTAAAAGAAGTTCCTTACAACTGGAAAAAAGTTAAAAACAACCACATTGGAAAGGATTCATAGTTAGAAGCTTTAGTTTTAATTAGGATATATATTTTGAATGTTATTATTCCCATCATCTTCCAAGTGAAAATTCTATCCAAATGGTTTGCGTGGATTTGACAAATTCCTATGTTTTTCACAACCCAGGACTCAGCAACACAATTTGCTTAAACTTATTTTCTCTTTGCCCTCTTCTAATGGAAATGTTTCAAACTGACTCCTTCAAGAACTACATACATTATACATTAATATGTCTAAACAACACACAATTTGTTGAAAGTAAACCAATTGGGTACTTTGCAAGAAATTAAATACTTGGTTTGATATTTAATATATAAGAAAGCACAACTACAGAATCATTTTTCAAATATTTTCTTTCTGCAATGAGAAAGTAATGATTGTTGCAACGTAAAATTACGGAACTCGCAGTTGATCTCTTTTGGTAGTCTGTCATTGGATGCTAAATTTCGCATCCCATATGCAGGTCGTGCGCAGACTTCCTTTCGAGATAAACTCAGCAGAATGTGACTTGTGACGCCGCATGACCCGTACCATAATGATAACCAAGCCATTCGATACGTTTCAAAACACACCCAAGCAGTTTCAAATATCCATAACATCCGCGGTACCACATTTTTATTTTTTAAGAGTTTTTGGGAATTTTGGTTCCTTATGACAAGATTTTATCAACACACCTAAGTATAAAAACAACTTAATAGTTTTCGTCTAACTTAGCAAAATACTGAAGCTTCTCATATACTTATTAATGTTTTGTGCACTACTTTTATGCTAAATACACTCTAAACTTGATCACCTGAAAGAAAGAATTTCCTAAACTCCATCCGGAATTTCTGAATATCATACCAAAACATGTTGCCGGTTATTAAACTATTTTCCTTGAAGGTTGCATAAACATTCGAGTAGCGTAAGCCGTACTTGGCAGGTGTTATTACATATCCATTATATGCGATGAAAAATATTTTAAATAAAAAATAACAAGAAATGAGACACTTTTCAGTCACAAAGGTATCAGTGGCACGAACACGACGTTACTTGAGAATGAATTCAGTTTTCAAACATTTTTATCTATCCCATAACATACATGTAGGTGCTGTACGTACATTTATCCTACTTACGAATCGTTGATTCCCTCCACTCATAGACAAAGCGATGGCCAAGAATCTATCCACATGCGAGCAATGGTGGATCTATCAGGAGGAACTAAGGCGACTAAAGCACCCCTCCCCATTCGATCTGAACTCCCAACGGATAAAATTGAAATAGATACAAGGCATACATTGTAAAAGAGATACCACATAGTTCGCATACTAAATTTACATTTTAAAGGCAAACGTAATAAAAATTTATACTATAATTTCTGTGTATTGCGTGCACTGGTTGAGGCGACACGCAACACTAGGCGTATTTCCTGTAGGCTAAACTCGGTAATAGGCGATACAACGCAACCGCATTGCCTCCAAAGCTATTAAGGTTTTGAGGAGGCAGTAGGCGACGTCTCTTTTTACAGGACCTTTACCTGCTTTACTGAGGATGGGACGGTCTTAAGACGTTCAAAATTTGACTTTTCTGCATGCTTCACGCCGTCTATAGACGGCAAGCGTATTTCTTTCATTTTCCGGACACCGTTTTTCCTTCCATGCGTTTTGTATTCTCTACGTACATTGCAAGCTATTTGTTATCTCACTAGTAAATCCCTTATTTATTGGTATTCTGATTAAGAAGACCTCTTAAATCCTAAAAATTCTCCTGATGGGGATTTTTGTTGTTGTTTGTTAAAATATGTATGCATTAAAGATATATTTTTTTATGAATTATTATATTTGTATCTTTATAAAATTCTGATTTTTAAAGACTAAAACGTTCTAAAGACTAAAACCATTAACTAATTTTTAAAGACTAAAACCATTAACTAAAAGCGTTCAGCAATATAAGTGCGCGCGTGTACGGCGAAACGAAGTGGCAAGGGTTCGCATATCGCAGTCTCCAGGCATGCCCTGTCTGCACACCCAGCCATTCGTCGCGTCGGCCTACTAGGTGCAACGTCAGCTAAATCGGTAGAGCAAAGCCAGTCCGCTTGGTTAGCGGACGCAGGCGGCTTCAGTTTTTGAAGTATGAAGGAAGAGATGCTCAGGGAGAGGACAAGGAACAGGAAGGACATAGATCGACACAGGGTCAATGGGGACACAGGGTCAATATGGGGTGGGGGGTGCGACGGAGAGGACTCTGCCTCGGATCTCATACTATAAGGGGTCATTTAAAATGAGTCTTAAAAATATAAAATAAATACGTGAATCTGAACTTCGATATAATTAAATTTCATTATAACAGAGAAATCACTAATAGTCGAGTTTCTAAATAAATGTAATTCTCATTTCAAGCAGCATGCAAACATTTTTGTTTTTGGTTCGAATAGGGGGTCTGCATAAAAAAATTTCCACCCTCGGCCTAGTTATTTGTAGGCATGCTACTAGGCATTATTAGGAAGGTGCTACAATACAGAATTTTATCTGTGCAATGGGCTCTAATGACCTTGCTGTTGACAAGCCCTTAAAGCCCCACAAAAAAAAAAAAAAAGATCTGTGCAAACCTGTTCATTAATAGTCTGATCACATAACTCTATAACAAATTACAAAACTTGTTTTCTTGTATATGTTAGTTATGGAGATTAATGTGAAGCTATTACGGAATTCAAAAGTTTCATAATAAACTAAATAAAATGACTATAAATAACCAATTTGATTGAAAAAGAAGCAATGGTTTCCCACAGGCGATAATTTACAAACCAATCTATCTTG
The DNA here is from genome assembly GCA_002313205.1 of Laupala kohalensis. NCBI lineage: Eukaryota > Metazoa > Arthropoda > Insecta > Orthoptera > Trigonidiidae > Laupala > Laupala kohalensis. Next base: position 887,905 of record NNCF01127410.1, on the reverse strand, counting down.
GGAACAGTAATTCGTAATCATAGCAACAAAATGTAATCATAATACAATGCCCTCATTAGCTTACAATAGTGTTTAATCAGAATACTGCCTCACATGTGATTGCCTAAATAAAACATGAGAAATGCATACCTGTTAGTTCGAATGGTGGATCCACTTCAGCTAAACGGAAATCACTATTAACTGCTCGTCTCATTGTATTCAAGAAAATGTACTTGAGATTCGATCCCACATAATGATCAATGGGAGCAATGAATACATAAGCTCCCAATGTGGCACATGCAACTATATTTCCTATGTGCATGGCTGACATAAATAGAATAGGAACAACAACAGTAATGCTAAGAAAAACACACCAAAAGCTGAAGTCATTGGCGACCCATGGTGCGCTACCTGCACAGAAAATATAATATCCGCATAGCAGAAAAATGACTATATATTGCACAAACAAGAATATCAAATAGAGCTGACTAAAAATTTAGAAACAACCTTATCATTATCAATTCATTTCAATTACCTAGTCCAGCATACATGATAGACGATGCTAAGAGAAAACCAAGAGCTAATGTTGCAGATGTAGCAGCAACACAAGGAATACCAAAAAATAACCAGAGAACACACCACACAACAGCAAATATAAATCCAATGAAAATTCCTAATACATCGATACCTGTAAAATTACAGAGTTACAATTTTACATTCACCATTGAAGAACATTTACTTGAAGAATGTAAAACATTCACATACCATAGCCAGTCCCATAGTTCATTCCAAGAATAATACATGATATCACAGTGCCCCATAAGAAACCAACAAGTGACGAACCGAGTGTGAACCTTATATGACCACAAGAACAAATGAATAAACCAATAAATATCATACAAGCACATAATGTTTCTGAGAGTGGTATTTCTGAAAAAATAGTTCATTATGTAATTCACCAATTTATCATTCATTAACTTAAACAATTAAAATTGCATATTCAACAACTCACTAAATATTTCACAATCATCATATATGTTAATTTTATTTCCACAAGCATAAGTCACGGCAGGCACATAAGCAGAAACACAGCCATTTGGTGAGCGAGCAACTACACCATACACTGATCCTGTACCGGGATAAGCAGCATGAATTCTTTGTAAAGGCTTTCCTTCAAAAGCAGGAGGAATCTACAACAAATTCATTGTTGACAAATAAATTAGGTTCACATACAGAAAAATAACAAAAAACAAAACAACATTACTTAAAACAGATATAATACAAATAAAAGTAAGGTTATGAGAGACTATGATACAATACAACATTACACAGGTACAATTTATAATCAATCACAAGGTAGCAACATACTATGTCAATAAATATGTAATGTATAACATCCTCCAAAATATATTCCAAGTTAAAGACCAAAATTATTATAAATAAAAAATAATACATTACCGAAGTTCCACTTCTCATCATTCCTTCAACACTCATCATCTTTTTTATTGCTTCAAAATACGCTTCACTGCTATAATTACTTTCATCCATGTACAGGTGATAAACTTCTAATTCCACAGGAGAGGGATAAGAACCACAATCGGGATCCAATCCTGTAAATGCAGCTGGTTGCATGTCCATTTTCACTACTGCATCATTGTATGAAAGTAACAAGTATGGTGCAATTTCCACAGAAAATTCGCTATTACATCCTCCAGGAACTGGATCTATTCAATGTCAATTCAAGTTGAACATTTACTTCCACAAATTATAAAATAAAATGAAGAAAAAAATTAATAAACAAAAACTTACCACAATCTCTGTACACTTCAAATGCAAGCAAACACATGACTGCTATTGGATTATGATTCATAATAAAATATTGCACATTGTGAGGAGGCATTCCTGGATTCTGTTTAATAAGACCAATGTTGGTTCCATTGACATGGTTTGAAGATGTCAAGTAATATTCATAGGATAATGTTATGTTGTATTTAAATGAATGTACTTGGGTGAGGACAAACAAAACATAAGTTGGTATATCAAGCAGTTGAAAGACCACAGTACTGTATGGAGCAATCAAAATAGATTTATGGATGACTTTGTGAGATATATCAGGTGAAGATGTATTACCCTTATTTCTAAACGACAAAGCAATACTTTCACCATCTGAAAGAAAAATAAACTGTTTCACATTTTGCCAATTATAAGAAAGAATTAGAAAACATAAAATATAGTTCCAATAATTATACTACATAACACTCATTCATGTTGTCATGAAGTGGGATATATTAACAATTACCAACAATTTCTTTATATTGGTTATACTATATATGAAAAAGATTTTTGATACCAGGTCAAGGTTAATGCAGTCCACACAAATGTTTACCTTTGAATTCAAAGCGATTTTCATCTAGTAAAGTAAAAGAAAAGACAGATGAAATAAAGCACAGGAGTACACATACAAGCATCCACGAGCGGATCATATTTTTGTCGATTCCATACACCGTACTTAGAAAACAACACCCAAATCACAATAAGATTGGATCATACACTGATGGAACATACTAAACACGAAGGTCGTATGACTAACTTACGCTACGTCGAGCTTCAGCTGTTCTGTATTTCGGTAAAAACCTACTACGAGCGCGACAGTCGCTTTCAATATGGTGGTGATGGATCAATGAAATTTGTGGTAGAGTAGATGTAGTGTAAAGCGTGTATTTAATTATTTCATATTATGTGTATATTGAACGAGTAAATGGGCCATGGGAAAGGACCAAGAGCTGTTGGAGGCAGCCCGAAATGGAAACGTTCCTGTGGTGGAGAAAATACTCAGCCAGAGAGCGAAGAGGAGTGGCCCTCTTGCAAGGTGGGTTGGAACAGAATATTTCACTAGAAAGAATAAAGAATTTATGAATGAAGAAAAATGTGTCCTATGAGACCATGTAATATTTCTATTGTAAATTTTAATCTCCTTTTTGTTGTCGTGCCAGGCAAAATTAAGTGGGCAGTTTTAAGTTAAAATATTAAAACATCTTAAGTGTAAATACATCTGTTTGACAGCTACCACATAAATTTCTCCTATTGTACCCTTGTTATTTAATTTGCAGAAACTGTGTCTGTATTTATGAAATAATTTTTTTAATAAAATATTTTTAAAGAAAATTTAGTTTAAAATCAGTATTGCTTGAGAAAAAAAAATGTTGTTATTTGATATCAATGTTTACTTTTATTTTTATGACAATTTTGACAAACCATAATTTTTGAATTCACCTTTTTCGTGATAAAAACATGGAGAAAATATAATTTAAATTAATTTTTGTGTGTTGTAGTTAAATAGTGCATTATTAAATTACTGTTTTGTTGATATTGTCCTCAGATTTGAGAATAAAAAGATAAATTTTATTAGTTGTAAGCGTTAGTAACCAATGTGATACTGTCATACTGTGTTAAATATGCTAGTGTGTTGTGGGAGGAGTTAGTGTTCCAAAATGTCATTATTGTGTTTTCTTGAATTTCCAGTTGAGACAGTTGTGTTGTAATTTAAATATTGATTATATATAGAAAATACCTTCCCGTTTTAAATAATTTGTACTTCAATACAGATAATTTTAATTCATGATTTATATAATAAATATATTTATTAAAACATACCATTTGCTTTAAACTTTGCTTGCTCTTCTAATTAGCTCTCAGACAACAAAATTGTCTGTCTGTAAACAAATAAATAATGAGTACATACAAACAATTCAATACACACTTCAATGAGACATTGATGTTTATGTATGGATATGCTATCATTTAGGGAATTAAGGCTATATTTTATTTCCTTAAATAAATAATTAATTTTTATGTATACAAATCTAACAGGTGTTGATTTTTTCATGGCTATTATTTATTGTGTTCTGTTTCAATACCATTAATTGTCCAAACACCACGTACGTTGCTTCATGTGTGAACGTATAGAAATGGATTAATTCATTTTTTGTAATTTCTAAAAAAGGGATCTATGGGTATCGTAGTGTTTTAGCGCCAATGGTTTCCATCGGTGAGGCAGGGGTGAATTAACGTTCGCCTGGGTTTTTGTGGGGGGTGGGGTTATTTCGTCCTGTAATTGTGACGCGCGAGAAAGAGTGATACAGTGAGGGTGAGAGAGATTTTCATAGCGACAAGGAAAGAGAAGTTCATGGAGTACTCGTAAATTGAATCTCTACTAAAACGGCAAATTAAAGAACTCGCGGATAATTTAATTAAATTTGCGGATAGTATATAAATTTACGTCACTGTATTTCATTTCTTGAAGGTGTATTTATGTGTAACGAGCTTGTCGAGAACTTGTTATGGATTTGTTTCTTAGATATTGTAAGAAAAGGAGAGAGACGTCAACACTTTCATTATTAGTGTTATTGTTCGTTATTCGTATTTCCCGTCCTATCACGGGCGTAGTGTGATTTTTGGACTTGGCGGAGACGGGGGCAAGATGTTCATCTGTCTCATCTCTTCTATTAGTGAGCTGAAACGCGACACAAATCCTTATCGAAGATTCTAGAGCACGGAGAGTTCCTCACATATTCCTCACTCGGCGTGGATTTCAGAATGTAATTTGAATAAACGCAAGAGTAGCGGCGATAAAGCCTCATACTTTATTTTCAATTAGATAGCACGAAATAATAAAATGTATATTGGATTCGGATGGGAATTTGTTGACCAGATGTGTGATTTACACCCTGATAATGTGAGTTGTAGTCATGTTTATAATTTTCTTATGTTTATAACTCTCTCATGTTTATATGTGCTCTTTTTAACTTTCATTTCGTTCGTGAGTATTCGGGAGGGTGGGGGGAAGTGCCCCTCCCCTTGGCTACGCACATGCTTCCTATTCATTTTCTTCCTTAAAAGAATGAAATTTGAAAAGATATATCCTTTTTGTTGTTAATATTTCCATTTTATCTTTTACGAACTAATTATTTAACGGCTTTCAGCTCGGACAGAATTGGATGCTTCATTATGGTAGCTTAATGTGTCAGGTTAACCCGTTATTAATTTTCTAGAAATATGTTAGATGAAATAATGTTCTCTGGGTTTTCAAAAACAAATAATTAAATAATTTATTGCCAAACAGCAGTTAAATTAACTTAAATATAGGAATTCTTTGCGACTACCCATAAATAAAAATGTGTTAATTATACCTTAATAGTTCTTATAAAATACCCATTAGTTCAGATAAATAATTTTAAAGTAACTCGAAGGAGATGTGAGAAATATATTTCCACCTTCAGAAGTAATCTAAATGTAGAATGATTTACTAAATTTTTATGTTTGACACAAAATGAAATAGCATTTATTCAACACATACTTCTATGTAATCTTTGATGACACATTACTTATCCGTCACTTACGTTGACATGATTCATTTGGGAACGCATAGCTTGTCTGTTCTGCTTTGTGTCCAGCTGGGGTGAAGCCTGTGAAAGAAGAATAATGAAGTATAATGTTAAAAGCGATGGATTAATATTTATGAAAATAAAGTAGATTAATCTCATATTGTTTTTGGTGATCGGGTGTTATATAGATACAGTTCCACAGAACGAATCTCAAGCTGACGATTTTACTTCACTTGAGAACGTCTGCTATTACAGAATGATTAGATTATTGTTGGCAATTGTATTAATTGCATTATCGTTGAGGGCGTGAAGGACAAACCAATTTTGAAATAACTGATCGATCATCCTTCTTTTCATGTGCACCTTTCATACACAGATATCATTCTTGCGTGTCGTTAAAAATAACGAAAGGAATTTTGTATTCTTAAAACTGAATGAATAATTTTGACGGATCATGTCGACAGAGGAATGACTTTGTTTTAATTAGTCATTTACGTCTATTAATTTGCTTTATTCTTCTTAACGACCTTTACTGTGTTAGAAATTGTAAATTTTGTAGGACAAATGTCTTTACTTTTTACATCCCAAAAACAAACGAATTACGTAGAACATCACTACCTACAAACTGATAAATACATCACATTGTATTAATTGCATTATCGTTGAGGGTGTGAAGGACAAACCAATTTTGAAATAACTGATCGATCATCCTTCTTTTTATGTGCACCTTTCATACACAGATATCATTGGACTAGGTTTCCTAGAAAGAAATTTCCTAAGAATGTATTTCTTAATAAATTATTTTATTGTTTTAAGGATTTTTATTTTGAAACGGTTAACGTTGAGTCTCTTTTTAAAACTGGGGTTGTTCGTCTCTATTTCATTGAAATGACTCTTTCTAGCCCGGAACATTTTTATTTGGGTGACAGATCAATGTCTATTTCAAGAAAATTGATGGTGGATACTGTTCTTGTTTTCCTGCTTTGCTACACAACTTACTATTCAACAGGTTGATGGTGTATTAAATTTACTTATTGACGAAAAAAAAAAATTTAATGGCTTTCACTGTTCTACTAAGATATTACCTTTTGCAATGTATAGGTCGTTTGAAGAGAGATCTGTACTCTACGTGTACTTCTGTAGCTCTTGTCTAGATTGTACGGGACACCTTATATGTACAAGTGTCACACCAACATAATGCACGCCTTGTAGTTTGATTCTAACAAACGGAATATATGCGAAAAGGGCGTCGGTGTAACAGTATCAAGTCTTACATCTCTATTTGTACAGAGGTATCTCCCACGTACCTCCTTCCTCATTTCGAAATACGTGCAATTGCCGTGTCGTAAAACCCAGCGTACGAGTGGCATTGCCCTTATCTCCGCTGTGGTGGCTGTTGCAGCGAGGGCAGTCGAGCAAAACCGTGACGGGATGGGGGTGGGGGGCGAAGGGGAGAGAGAGTGATGCTGAGCTGGAGGTCCAGACGTGGAGCACGCATGCGCGTCGACAGGGGTGCTTGGTCGGCGGCCAGCTCGCGGCGGGGAGCGGTCGGTGGCGCGGGCGGGTTGCAAAGTATGGCGTGGTGGTGCGGGTGGGGTAGGGGACGGAGGGAGACTTTACGCTACGAGTAAAAGCGCCCGCCGGACGCGTTGCTGGCGAGGGGGCTTGAGAGGACAGGGGATACAGTGGGGCAGTGGAGTCTTGGGCGCTGCGCTTTCGGGCCACTGCTTTCGTTGAGCGTCGGCCTGATCGCGTGGTAGTGTTTATCCTCGAGTGTTAGGGTGTCGACGACGTAGGTGTGCTTGGCTTATGTGTTCCAATGGGGTGTTGGTGGGATGAGTGTTATTTGATACCTCTATTGTTTTGGCGGGGGTTTTAGAAGACTGTTTTTATTGCCAGATTTGTTTTGTTTCTCGAATGAAACCAGCACATTCCTCTGTTGTTTTCCGAACTTTTTTGGCGTAAAATTTACTTATTTTGCACTGTTTGGAATCGTTCTAGGCGTTTAATGTATCTATGCATGCGTCGATTTGCTATTGTATGTAGCTAAATATTATTTGTACTATTTGGAAAACTTCAATTCAGTATTATAATAAGGTATATGCTAACCCAGGACATTTTGTAGTATATTATGCTTGGGAATGTTAACGAAATGAAGTAATAACTACGACTAGGTAAGAATGATGAGTTTAGGAACTAGCCCAGGATATTGCTATTTTCATCTGGTCGTTTCACCTTCTTCGCGTGTAGGCACATGGTCAAAATATATGAAATGAATTATCCAGTGAAAAGTTTTTTTAAACTACTGTTTAAATGTTAAAAGCAAATCGCTGGAAATAACTGATTACATTTTATTTCTAATTGCAAATTAAGAAATACAAGTTAATGTGTGTCCCCTTACAAAATTTCATGAAAATGAAGGAAAAACGTCAAATACGATTATTAGTTACGAAAATACGCAAACTTCCCATTTAAATTCCACCGATGCATTTCGTAAATTTATAGTTGTAGGGAAGTTGTACTCATTGCTTTCGAAAATTCTGAGCTGTTTGCAGCAAAACCTAACGGGTGATTCGGTTTAATTTGTAAAAATACTTTTAGTCGTTTGTTCAAATGGTATTGAGTAAACGAGCTTTTGTGAATTCATGCGAAAGTAATTCATTAAAAAAATTTTAATGATTATTTGACGTACCATTTTATTCGTTAATTTTTATTAGACATTCCGAACTCTTGAGATGTGATGGTAAAATATTGCGACATTGTGATTCTCTTGTGAAACGTCCTTTTTCATTTCCTGCGATCGATACTGAGTCCCCCTTGTTTCTTCCTGCGAATCTCAGGACGATGCTATTCCCCGAAACAATATTTTTTCTCTTCTCATTGCTTTTGCTGTATCTGTTTCTGCATCTACGTTCTTGGTTTGATATTCGGGTGTGTTCACGGAAAAATATTTCTTTATTCCTTTCCTGTTGTGTAGTTTTCTCGTGTTCTTTGATAAATCGTAACCCTTTTATGAATATGATGGTAACAATAAATAAGTTAATAATGAAGTTTGTAACGTGGTTGTGTTAGGTTCGTAGGGCAAGTTGTGTAAGCTCTGACACAGGAAATAGGGAATAATTACGTGTCTATTAGAGGGAGAATTGTGATTTTCCGACCAACCTTCTCATATTTTCAAGTGCTATCAAGGAGTTTTTGATGTGCGGTCAATGTCCAGGAGAGCAAATTTATTTTTCGAAAACTGTTTTGATGGTATGTTAATGTATGAAAATGAAAGTGATATTTTCGTATGTTTTATCTTCTTCACTAAGTTTTCTTCTTTGTCAATTTATGGTATACTTCGCTTTACTATTCGTACATGAGGGTATACCAAAATTATTAAAAGTTTAACGTGATCTCATTGAGCTCCAACTCTTGTTACTGCAACCTTACAGAACGACGGCCTCTTTGCCGACAATCTCGGAACTCTGTTTATCAAGTCTTGTTATTCATGTGATGTTTGACTCGGATTTTGTTAGCGAAGCTGTTACAAGTGTACGCAAAGCTTCATTGAAGCGCTTGTAAACATTGCGTGACGATTCTGTCCGTGGAAGGCTCACCACTTTATGTATCAAGCAATTACGAGCTTTCCACTATTCATGTTTCAAAATGTTTCAGATGAAAGAACTGTAGAAAAAGTAAGCTTAAAAGTATAATCACTTAATAGTATTATCTAGCCCTTTGATAAGGCTGTACAACATCTGAGTTTAATACATAATTGATAAATTATTAAGAAATGTATTGTAATTCAACATATTCGTATGTTGAGAAGTTTCTATAAAAATCTGCTCGATGTTGCGTTGAAGAGGAACGATAGTTCTGAGGTTTCATACGAATATATTCAAGTGTTAGTTTTATCAATAATTAAGATTTTAAAATAATTTATTTATATCGTGTTGTATAAGGGTTCTCTCTGGACACAGCTGTTGTTATTGGTTTCATTCAATCGCTGTAAGGAAAAAGAGTTATGCGGCAAACCCCTTAATTGCAAATTTTATCTGCGTGCGTTATGCTGACAATGAAAGGTGACGAAAGGAAAACTAGATGTGTAATGCCATGTTTGACGGTAGAAGAGGGGCCGTTATCGCATATACTCATGCATAAGATGCAGGTTGGAGAATTTCATTTGTGACTTGAGTGCAGCAGGGGGAGTCCATGATTCACAAAGTATTTACTGTTATTTCTTTTAATGTCTTAAAATATTGTTTTCTGGTAACGAACGTATGTATTTGCGCCTTTCAAATCAAGTTTACTTGTTTACTGTGGGCAAATTGGTTCATCAATTTCTTTCTTTCGCTCTCTAAGCCATCCATTTACTTTTGATTAAGTCCGCAGTTCTATCGCTTTAGTTCAAATAAGATCACAAAGGGATTTTAGCGAGAATGGCAGAAGAAGACAGGATCGTTCTGGTGCTGGGCCAATCTAACCGTTGCAAAATGTCCAATTATGTGTATTACCAAGCTTGAATAATGAGATAGTGATTGATCCTAACGAAAGTAAAACAAATATTTTCTTGTATTTGTACGAGAATAAATACATTCTTGGGTAAACCCACCCTTGAGCAAACAAAGTTGCCCGTGAGAGACACGGCGACTGCAAAACCATGAAACAGTCACGAATTAGCCTTGTACACCCTTAGAAGTATTTATCGCACATAGGTGCTGAACTTGTACTTACACGACTTCATGTCGCTATTCATCTAAAATACTCTGAAAATTATGGTGTAAACACTAATTCCTGTCTTTTTTGATTAAATATTTTTACATGAAAATACTTTCCCACTATACCATACGTGTTCTCTGAACATTTAACCCTCTCCCCCAAACCAATTGTGGCTGAACTCTGATATAACATTGGAAGTGTCAAAATTCGTTTAAGCAACCCTGAAGCTATGGATTTGTCACTCATATCTGTCGGATTACATTATTTTTACGTGTCATTCCTGTCTTACTTCACTGCAAGGAGTGTTCATCTCGTGTCGTCTGAGCATCGGGAGAATAATTCCTTTCAGCAACTCTGAACACTGTAAATGGTCGGTCATTTTCGATGATTTTTCGTGTCGCGCTCTTCTGAACCCCCACCTCATGTCATGTCGTGATGTCGTGCACCTAATATGGTTTAAGTGGTTACAAGACGTCGTCGGGAGTACGATTATTCGTCTTAGAAAGGCCAAAAAATACGGATTCGACCCTAATGTAAGGCTCACAACCTCTTATGGACGAGAATATATATTTTATGATAAAAACTTTAAACGTTTCGGCTTCGTTTTGAGTTTTTATCACAAAATATATATTGTTCGTCCATAAAAGGTCGTAAGTCTTGCGTTATTTATTTAATTAGATTATATAATGGACGTTTAATTGTAGTAGAATTCGACCCTAATATTATTTTACATTATTTTTACGTCTCCCCCTTCCCGCCCCATCTCTATGGGTGCCGTAATTATACTTAACTTTGATGGTACAAGATCTTTCTCACTTTCGTGAGACCTTAACTGTAAAGTTTTTTTTTCGTTTTTGGTGTTAAAACATCGAAACAAGATTTGTTTTTATTATATTAAGTGTCAGGGGAATTTTACTGCAATACAAGACAAAGGGATGTAAGCGAAACGAAACACATTTTGTTAATAGTTCCTTACGAACTCGCATCAAATTATTGAGGAAATGGTTAATTTTTAGTGGTACTGATAATGTAACATTTTACATGTCAAAATATAAAAAAATCTTGAATTGTGATACTCCCTTTAATTTCCTCCTACATGTTACTTATATTATGATCATTTTGATAATGTAAAGTTTTACTGCCATTACTTAAATAAGAATACATAAAATTATAAATCCATTTTACTTGAATATGTCTACAAAGATAGAGAATGGAAACTTGAACATGACTAACATTGTTAGCTGAACATACTTAGATGTTCTACTTGACTTGATCAGCTTTTCCTTTTTTTCAAATACACGGGAAACAGCAGTTGTTAGTTTGCATTTCTTCCTTGAATGGTGAAGATGCCTCGAAGTCGGACGAATCGAAGATAAGCCAAATGATTTGACTGTCGCTGCTCGAACGTTTAGTAGTTCAGGGTTGTACAAGATCTACAAAAACGGTTCTTCGCCATGCGAAGGGTATAGGTTTTTCGTGATATTTTTCAGTGTCTTCCAAGTGCCATCTTAACACATTTTGACAGGAATACTAATAGTCCATGTGTTTCAATATGATAAATATCAGGACCACTTTAGACGTGTTTTATTTACGAATGTTCATATTTTCTTTACGAATTATAATTGACAAATTATAAATTGTTCGATCTCAGAGTAGGGTATCTTTCGGTGGTGGTTACATGTTATCTCTTATAGACACACTGGCGTGCATGCGCGTTGTAAACGCTCCAACCTTTGATTGAGGAGTTACTATCCTCTTTGTATAGCGATAAAAGTACACAGTAAAATAGGAACAATGGAAGCTTCATCTTTCTTAGATTGTTTGTCGTCTCTGTGTGCGGTTCGTCACGGAAAAACACGTGTTTCTTCTCAAAATGTTCGTACATCAGTGCACATGTTTTCTGTGTTTCTCTTCATGCGTAATTCTTTATTTTTGTTTTTGGAAGCTTTATGCATAATTTACTTGAATGAATCATCGTCATCATCATATATATTAATACGCAAATGTCCCAAGAATTTGCATTCTTTTTAACGTAACCGGATGGAGGAAATCACACGAATAAAGTGTCTTACTTGATAGCAGTATAAGATGTGTTGACGATTTCCTATTGTTTCATCTCCTATATTTTCCTTTCTGAGATACCATTTTATCCTTTCCAGTTTCTATGTTAACCCACTCTCCTAAAATATACATTCAAAAGTCAAACTGTCCCACAACAGACCCCGAAGGCCTATGGGGTTAGCGTAGAGTAGAGCTCCGCAATTATTTGACCTCGGTACTAGGAGGAGGAGAAGTGGTCAGCATCTCGCTCCGACCGGTTTGACCCCAGAATAGACCCGGGTACTCATTTTACAGCAGGCTGAGTAGGCCTGGGAGCCAGTCTGGATGTTGAGGTGTGATGAAAATCCCCACCTTACCGGGGTTCGAGCCCCAGCCATCCAGCCAGCAGCTCAGCGCTCTGCCCACTGAGCCACGCTGACTCCCCTGAAATATACATTACTCTTTTCGAACATGTACAAGATGAGTTCACATATCAGTTAAAGGTTGAATTTTATTCTAATATTACTTTTGTGTTTAGTGTGTTGTTTACAACATTATTTTGATTGGAGGAGTCAGGGTTCTCGAGCCCCCTAATTTTCCATTCCCATTGTACATCTCCGTATATACCATTCTGTTACATTCTTTTCCATTCTCTTCACTGTGTAATTAGCATTCTGTATGTCTGTTACTCACTGAAATACCTTTTATGCTGTGGCAAAATTGCTGATTTCCATTAGGAAATAAAGTGAAAATTAGTTCCTCCACCACTAGAACCATAGAGTAATTAATTCAACGATTAATAAACAGTAAAATAGGCGGGCGAAACGCTTTGCTGCATGTTTTTGCTTTACATGTTGATGTAATTTATTTCAACTTCACTATTGGAACCTGAGATGTAAAATCGACATTACGTTAGAAAGTAATGTCATGATGCAAGTAAAATGTTTTTCTGTTTACACCTTCGATAAAACTGAAGGTAGCTAGGAAATATTTATACAAACATTCTCAATTATTTACTTTGTACTTATTGGATTGGAAATAATGTAGATTATTTTGGTTAGTTACCTTTTAGAACACGGATCCGTTTCATTATTAAATAAGGAATTAACATTTTGTAGAAAGAACTTTTTATGGTACAGTAATGGAACACTTTGACTTAAATGAAATTCCAATCCATCTGTTGCATAATAGAATCTACAAGTTCGATGTTATGATTAACCTGTCATTTAAGTGGACGCCTAATTGGACTACCTCTCTTCCTCCCAGAAAGCGAGGTAGGTCGATATTGCACGCCCAAGGAATTTGGCCAATCAAGTTTTCCTGTGTAATTACTGAATCACCTGCTCCTGAGCACTTCGGAAAGCGCGCGGGTTCAACAGGCTGGTGATTTTGATATTTTGTGAGGAACTGGAAGATAACATAGTTAATTAATTTTCCATTTACATCTACTGTAGATTCCGTGTTGTTTTTTCAAGTGCGACCATAATAAAGCTGACAAAGGTATTTTAAAACATTCTTTTACACACTTCCATACAAAAAAAACATGAACACGACAGTTCGGCTATGCTTGGAGCATATTCTTGTGTTTTTACTAGTTAATACATTTTTCAAAGTCTTACTCTGTTTACTCTCATCTTTTTTATATTTAAACTTATAAAAAAAAACCTGAAGATGATACGAACATTATGTCGAATTAGCGTGTTTATGGTTTTTCGTACGTGTGTGTAATAAAAACTTAATCTTTACAAAAATTATGTGCTTTATTATGTTCGTACTTGAAAAGAAAGCGATTTAAATACATTGTATTTGAATACAAAGATGACCTTTGACTTTTTTCTCTGGTTATTCTGAGGATTTACAGGATGCGTTGAGCAAATGCTAATAAGAGAATTATTTTATTACGAGAAATAGTATATAGTGACCCCACTTCCCCAAGTCTTACGAAGTCTTGAAAGGGAGTAGCGAACCATAAAAACAAGATAATTGTAGGCTCCACGACTTGATTGTATACACTGTGTGGATATAAAAATCAAGACCGCATGAAGTAAAATGTGAAACCTGTTTTGCATCTTCCATTCATATGCCTTCTTATTTATTTATTTTATGCCTTTTGGTGAGGTTCAGGCCATGAGGTCTGCTCTTCCACCTGACTGTTGTGGACTTGGGAGAGGAAATTGGGAAGGAGAGATGTTGGGTTGCCGGGGAACTTACGGTACCGAACCGACATATGTCTGAAGTAGGTGAGAGAAACCCCAGCCGAAAACCTCACCTATTTCGGCCGAGCAGGGTTTGAACCCACGGATCGAGAAAGCGAAGACGCTACCACTAGTCCACCGTTACCTTTGTTTTCTACTGCCTAAACTAATGTACATAAAGTTGAATCATCTGTTTCATCTCGTGTGGAGAGAAATTGCTGGCAAATGGTATGGACGGTATTCACAATGTGAAGTCATTAAATCACTGGAATAGTTACGTGTTTCACTTTCCTACGAGAGAGAAAAAGCTCGATCGTCAAGATTTTATAATAATAGAGGAGATTAATGATGATTCAATAAAAGCACTTTTATTTGAAGACCGTTGCAAAATGTATCTCCGGATGCTTTACAATTGTTTGAGACGAAAAATTCATATTTTGTCATTTATCTCATTGCAACAAGGATTATATAAATAATAATAATAATAATAATAATAGTGCAGCGATGTGAATTATGTTATTTTTTATGATTTTTTTATTTGAAGAACGTGATTTTTGTTTTTTGATCCTCGGACCGTATATGGGACTGGAATCGTTATTCTAAATCGAGCTCCGCCAATGAGGGCACCATACCTATCTGATTCGGGTTGGGTACATGGTAAGCATGAAATAAATACATTTGTATTCTAAAAAGTAGCTACATACTGCGTATGACCAAGTGCAGGACAATGAACTAATTACTCTTTGGAAGCAAGTAAAGGATCATCCAAACAATTCCGATCAAGGTCTCTGAGGCAGAGCCGGATTAATGATTTCAGCACACACCTGAGATACGAATAGAAATAGTTAGCTTCGTGTCGTATCAAGAGAATAACGACTACTGTATATGTAATAATTTGTTTTTGTGATAGTGATACTATTTCTTTCGCGTGTTGCGTGTGAGTAAGGGTTGTGAGCTTTGATGCGTGTGTAGTTGCTGCGAGTACTCGCTTCTGTGAGAAAGGAGTTCGCATAGCGAGGAATGGCGGCGCCTGGGGGTTGATGGAGGCGTGGGAGAAGGGAGAGAAGCCTTTGATGGAAGCGCTGCGTGATAACCCCGCTGCTTCGACGTCGACTATTTATGAGCCTCAGATTGACTCATAATTGAGACTTCCCGCCTCGATGAGATTTGCTCAGTACGGCGTCGAGTCAAGAGGTATTCGAGGATTAGTGGGGGGTTTGAATTCTTGGAAGTCTCGCGTCTAGCAAAGTCATTACAATGCTACCCAAATTATTGGACATCTTTATGTTCTATTCCTCCTTGTTAGTACTTCTGTTGTATTTTTATTTTTATTTTAAAACATGATTCTGGTTCTTCCTTATATTCATGTCTTCCGTATATTGATCTCTTTTTCTTTGTCTTGTCTCGTAGGCCTAGGTCGTCATGTTTGTTTTCTCGCATTCTGTTATGTCTCGCTTTTCAAGATGTTTAGTATCAATCCAATTTGAGTTACGCATTCTTGATATTTTCCAATATTTTCTTCTTTTTTTATTAATGTATTATTTTATTTTTATTTTATTCTGTTTTATTTCATCTATACCATTTGATGAATTCTTATAAAACTTAGTGAAATTGGTTGAACTTTCAAGACTGAAGCAGTGACCTATACATGAAATTTTTATCCGTCATTTGCGAACCGAAATTAAAAATATTTTCTTGAAAGAACACTGCAGGTAATACCAGTTAAGTACTTGGGCGCAGATCTTGCCAAGGGAGGCTATTTATGTGCTGATAACAGGTAATTTTATAACACCTACTCATGTTAATATTTAATATATGTATACATATCGTTCCGACCGGCTAAGGACCACGAATGACAAGTACCAGTAAGGCTCTGTTTTTTTGTGAGTTTACTCACTAGACCCATCGAGATCGGAGGAACAGCGTCTAGATAGCAAATTTTATCTTGTCCCGCCCGGGGATCGAACCCGAGATGACTTGGTGACGAGCAATCACGCTGACACCGTGGACACGACGGGGATAATATTTAATATATTATTTATTCTGGTTGAAAGGGACATAAGTAGTACTATTTGCATTATCCCATTAACCAAAGTGTACATTAACCAAAAATTCTGAATTTATGAATGAAATTCATTATTGACTATATTACACGAATAAAAATATTGCCATAATATGATACGACTATGGTTTGAGCATTAGTCACTGAATTTAAGGAAGCGCTCTAATGACCTTACCTTTGACGGGCCCTAAAGGCCCACAAGAAAATGAATTTAAGGCATAGAGTTAACGATGAAGCCATTTAATTAAAGTTAAGAGTATTATTAATTAATTAAACAAATCCTTTTTATCATGGAAATACCTGTATGGAATATTCATGAAACAATTAAACTGATTATGACATTAGCTCTGTAACTAGTGCAAATATTTTTTTAAGGACGAGTATTTTACGAATCTTCCTTATTTGAAGGAGCATTCTTCATTGGTTTCGTACAGATATTATTGTCATTTTCCACGTAGTTATTTCAGCAAACCATTTTGCTTTCTTTCGGAATTGATGGGATGGTCCCTTGCTTGCTTCCGGAGAGTAAATTAGTTTATTGTCCTCCACGTGGTCATACGCAGTCTGTACTGTTTTTTGACAATAAATTTATTTATTTTTTTATTTATTAGCTTGTATGGTTTATCTTAACCGTGATATATCATGTTTTAAAATGACAAAAAATGGCATTGATCTTAATTGTTCCGTTTAAGAAATATAGCAAGATATTTATCGAGTTATGTCGCATTATTTTTCTACTAATCTGCGTTAATATTACTTGCTATTATCAGCAACAGCACCAGCAATAACATACATATGAAATAAAAAAGATAAGATAAATAAGCAGTGGCTGACCTAGACCGTGATCAAGGGGGGGGGGCATTTTTGTTTAAAAATTAGGATTGTACTACACAAATTTTATAAATATTACCTTTAAATAGATGTATCGAATAAATAATTAACAGTAATCAATCTGGTATTATTAATTATTTATTGAAGTTATTAACCTGGTATTATTAATATAGTATTATTAATAACAATAACAATTATATTATTAATGACAATAACAATATTATAACTTATAACAATAACAATTAAAACTAACAACAATTTGTAAATTGGCAACACTTTTACAAAATATGCCATTTATCGACTTCAATTTTATGTGTTAAGAGTTCAGGTCCAATGGTGGGGGGCTATAACCCCCTTAGCCCCCTCCGCCACGTAGATCCGCCACTGTAAATATGTTCTGTCATTACGAAGCACGTTAAAAAACCTGTGCACAATAATGTTGAAACTCTCATTCAAATTTAGACTCTTCTTACAAAATTACTTCTTTCTTGTGAAATACAGTATTGTTGTGAAGGTTGTATGTATACGTATAATAAAATCATGACTCATGTTCTTCCAGGTTATAGGTTTTCTTATGATCCTAATTTTTGTTACACCTTATTTTTATGGTCTATCGGATGCCTCGATAAATTAAATGTTTATTTTAGATAAGGTTTTTGAACTCGAAATAATTTTTTTATCGTAGTGATATTTTGGGAATAATATAGGAAAAAGTAAGACATTACACGATATTTCGTTCGTAAAATGAGATACTATTGGATTGTATGATTTTTGTAGGTGACGTGTAAACTGAAATTATACCTTTGAATTATTTTTGAATAACGACTATTCCGAAAATTTTTGTATACTTTCGTGAGGTGGAAATTGTGACCAGTTGGGAATCGAACTCAAGATGTGCACTGTTTCTAAAGGCGTTGATTCTCCGTTTAGATGTCCGGGGTTTTATTCCCAGCTGTAACTCTCTTCACCAGGACAAAGTTATTACAGCCCTTCTTCCATGTGTAAGTTACACGGATGAAACATTTGCGAGGATTACTTCTTTATTCTTCAGAAGTAAGTTTTGTGCGAGTCTGAAGCGGGGTCCTTCCCCACTCATCACCTCTTCCATCTGCATTTCGTAGAAGTGCTCCAGTTTTCTCCGATGCATCGTCCGTTCCTCGAGTCTTCTTCCATTACGCGTTGGCGAATGACGGACGCTCTGCTGGCTTGTCTCTGGTGACCGTGGGAGCGAGCGTTGCGCGTTACACGACCGCAGTGCGATGCGCCGAGTGTTGGACTACGCGTTGCGCAATCGAGCCTTGGAATGGAAACCGGAAAAAGTAATCGATGAAATTATTTGAAGTTTTAAAGGACTCTTCTTAAGGATCATTGCAAGTAAAATACAAAGTATGGCCAATATTGATGAATTACAAGAGCAGAAAAAATAATTAATATTGGTTGCTAGATCAGTAGATGTGAATCTTCGCTTGCATTACTGTTGATTACGAAGCTTACTAAAGTGTCCGCCAGAGTTCAATTGCATTACGTGGACCGGACAATCTACTAAACGTTCAATCTATGCGACCGAATTGTGGACGCGAAATTACATAAAGTCCGGAAGAACGTAGTTCTCAAGTAAATAACCTAAATGTGAAATGAAAACAAAAGAATTCAGAGGTCTTAACTATGCATTATGTATGAAGTACATTTTCCCTCTTCCTGGACATTAAAATAATTCGTAATTTCGCACATATTATCATACAATACTGAAAACTGCGTATTTTATAGAGTATTTTGGAAGCTTTATTATTGGAGTGAATGGTTTTTATTTGGGTTCTGGATATCGGTACATGTCGTAGAGATTTCGCTAATCTATTGTGATATGGAAATGGTATGGTTACATTTTTGAGACATTTTGCATGAAAACTTGACGTTTTGTGAGAAAGAACTTTGTAGATAGTAAAATAGTGGCATAAGCTAAGAGAACCATTTACACTCTGATGTAGGGGATGATACACCGTTCACGTTAAACAAGAAGACTGTACGGCCAAAAATTGAATCTTCAGAAAATTCGGAAGGGGCTTGGGTTCTTGGATGATAATACCTTAATTTCAGAATATAATATTTTGAATCTTCGACTACTAGTACGAACTACACATTCGTACTCCAAAATTGAGTTTCAAAACTTTGTTTTACCGAAGATTACTATTAGGAATATGAGGCCATGATAAGTGCATTTTTATAGTTTTGTAAAGGATCGAAATGTGTTGGATGTTGTGTTGTAAGACCGATCCATTAATTCTACATATTCCATGTAACATTTATTCTTTGATATTAGAGCTTTGCCGTTGGAGTTTCTGAGTAGCCACTGACTCGATCTGTCACTTTACTTCGTTGCATTGGGTGCACACGCAGTCTTCTCGGAAATGCCTCGGAATATAAATTCAAAACTTCACACTCGTTTAGGTATTGAACTATCTATTTTTAACACATGTGACTTATTATCGTATTAATTGTGAAAGAGAAAAAAGATTACGAAGAATGAATTTGAGTGTCTTCAACTTTCTTATTGCACTATTTAAAAAGTGTTTTTGGTGACCGAGCATAGTAGTTTTATTTTTCTGGTTACTCGTGCAGTGACTCGCAGAAAATGTAACGAGCGAGTGTTACTTAATATTGTGAAATACGTTAAATGATTTTGAATTTTCCCTATGTGATACCCAACTCATGAAGTTCTCCATAAATGGGATTGTAGATACACCTCGTAGTTATAGTTTTACACTCTCTCTGATGTGTGAATTAAGATTATTGATTAAGAATGCGTTTTTGTATTCATTCAAATTCCTGTAGTTTTAAGTATTAATTGAATTAATTATTTTAATTGTGAATGTATTTTACTTGTATTAAACGATTGTGAAGCTACTGTGCTGATTATTCGGGAGTTCGATCTTAAGTTCAGTATTATTTTATGGTTTGCTAATGCGTTGGAGAATGAAAGTATTTTCTGCAATGTTTTATCTTATCATCCCTTCCGTTACTTCCTCGAGGAGGGAATGTGTTTTATAAATTAGTGGTTCACGAACAGTATTTCTGTCTTAAACGCAAATATTGTTTCGGGCCAATTAAAATTAAAAGATTATAGAAATTCCTTGTGATTGGAAATACGATTGGAATACATTCCAGATTTTTTCATATGGATAATCTTTATTACTTTCACTGATGGCTTTACTTTTTCTTTACCTAAAATGTTTCTGGATTATGAGAAAATATTGCCAATGGACTCATTAGTTTCAGGTGAAGAAAGAAGTAATTTTTGCTAATACAATCATTTTTGCCAACTAAATTACAGCGATGAAAGTCTCAAATTAGAATTGACCGCAGGATCAGGGAGCTAAGAAAGGACAAATGTATTGATCAATAGAACCCACAAAAGTTCAGTTAAACGCACTAGGGTAGGTTAAAACAGCGGGAGTTTCTCAACAGCAATTCATACTTATTCCTGTACCAAGTTGCATGAGAAGAAAATTAAGTGAACACGTATTGACACAATGAATGAACAAAATACAGATGCAAACAT
This sequence comes from Laupala kohalensis, assembly GCA_002313205.1. NCBI lineage: Eukaryota > Metazoa > Arthropoda > Insecta > Orthoptera > Trigonidiidae > Laupala > Laupala kohalensis. The sequence goes on along the minus strand of NNCF01127410.1, from coordinate 867,157 downwards.
TTGCGACGAACGTAAATGAGAGTGTATTGGTGTATTAATTAATTTCTTCGACCACCTCGATATTTACTATGTTAAAAAAATGTTACCTTTCATGACATATGTATGCTTATGAAATGTTGTATGAAATGTTGTGTGATTAAAAACACTAATCTACCAAGAAAGGTCGCGTTTCTTAATATTGTGCTTTTCTAGTTTTTGTTTGCAAATAGGTTTATATATCGAAATAATTTAAAGATTCGTACATCATTATCTTGCTGTGCCCGGTATAATTATTTCTAAGATATGCAATAATTGTAAGCAAACAAACTAAATTATTTTCTGGAATTATTTAGGACTCATATTTCAGAACTCCTTATAATTCCTTTCGATTCGGGTAGCTCCGAAGCAGCGGCCGTCGAGGCGTGCGACGCTCTCGTGTCCAGATTCGACTTCTGCACATTAATCTTCGTTATGAGCGAATTAATTGCGAGGAGCGTCGAGACACCGCCGCCGGTGGCGCCAGCATTGTGCCACGGGTGGACGTCGCTCGCGTCGGTCGCCTCGTCTCGCTTCTCCCCGTCCTTTCCTTCCGAATAGAGACCTTAATGGAGTGAGAACCGTCAGCCGTGACCACCACTTTAGAACAAGTAATTTTCCATAGTATATTTACAAGTATATTTACTACGTACAAATTCTCATGGCCCCTTTGGAGCCAGCTGTTACTCGATGCTAAGAGCTAACTACATACGTAAAATGAGGAGCAAAGTAAAATTTATTACGGAAAACAAANACCATAGTTAAGGGGGGGGGGGCTAACCGGGGAGGGATTTGTATTATAACACAAATTTTATAAATATTATATTTTAAATATAATTTATCGACTCAAAATAGATAATAAACAATTAACAATATTAAATAGTAACGAAATTGATTAATTATTTAAAGTGGAAAGTATGCCATTATCTGTTGAGAGTTCGGGTCCAAGGGGGGAGCGGGTGGGTGCTATAACCGCCTTAACTCCTCCCATAGATCCGCCACTGACTATACGTAACGAAGAGACATGAGAATAAGGTACAGAGAATAAGTGACGTATGTAGGGTAATTGAGGGAGATAATGAAGGAAGATGACGAAGGACGTTGAAGATGAAGAGACGCAGACGTGATAAAATTGAAGATGGACGAGGAAAATTTTGTGAACGGAGCTTTGTAATGACTGTGCTAGTAGACAAGGTGGTCATGTAACCAAAGACCAAAATAAACTGAAAAAAGAATTGTTACTCGATGCTCTTCTCTTATTGGTGTAGTAAAGAGCAAGGGTGGGAGACGACTTAATCATGAGACCAACTACAGCTGGTTGACACTACAGCTGTGAGAAAGCGCGCGCAGTATTTTCCGGAAATATGAGGAGTTCCGCATTATATTTTCTCCCCAGACGGTTCTCTTTTATTCAAGGTCTCTACTTCTCATTTATGGCTCACCGACATCGCGCGCATTGCGACGCTGCTTTTCCTTTAGTGGCGCGGCGTCCGCCCTCTTTTGTCGCACAAAGACGGGATTTTCTATCATATTTCTTCCCGAAAGGTCTCTCCAATGAAAGGATGAAAAATGGAACGGACCAGGGAGTGAATGCATCTTCATTAAATGAAACTCTTCATGTTTCCGAGTAAAAGAACTATACAATAAAATAATTTTGAACAAATTGTAAAACAAGTGAATATTTAGAGAGGAATGAGGCATTTCTTTCGGTAGGGTTTTCTTGTTTAGCTTGAGATTTTATTTGTTTTATATTTTTTATTCGTTATGAGATTTTTGATGCTTTTTTCGTCATGTATAAACAGTGTTATAGAATACTTATTATACTATGGGATCTATTTCAATAAACTATTTTTGGAATCAATATTTATATTATCAGCGATTTTGCTCATTTCACAATTTCCATCATTTAAGGCTTATTTACAATGAAAAATGGTTTCCATTTGTTAGCTTCAAAATGTATTGTAACATAAGTATTTACGCCTACAAATGTTTTGATTAGGTATAATGAAGGATGTAATAACCAAGGTCTAGTGAAAATTAACGTACTGTTTGATTGTGAGAGTAATGTATTTATATTCGATGCGTGGGAAGTTGATTAATTTTTATGGTGTTCTTTGCGAAGAAAACAGTTTCATACAAAAGTTGCTCCTTTTTCAATAGTAAAAATTCTGCTTGAAAAAACTAGTTTCGATTTAAATTTCTGAAGGCACTCCCTCCCCTCCCCGTACCCCATTTAGTTTTGTAGGGTTACTCCTAGCCATTCGATAGAGAGAATAAGAGAAAGTAATATGAAATTTCAAGATTTTCAGAAAACATGTTTCTCTGAGTTTTAAAAGACCTTGACTGGTGGTCTGGTTATTCTGTAGTCTTGGTTATTTAATATTTAAAGTAAAGAATTATGTGATAATTAAATTTTTTGTTGGGTATCTAAGTGATTCGGCATACCAGAACATCGTATCTTTGATTAATAGACATTCTGTGTTTGTCTACGTAGACTAGTTTGACCAATATATATCCAGAATAACGGGGTACTTTGATGTTTTTTTCTCGTGTTCGTTTTTTCTCTCTCCTTCATTTCGTGAGGGAGGAAGTATTGCAATCGTAAATAAATTCTTGAAACCGTGAGAAATATCATTAATTAAATGAAGGTCATAACCATGTATTGGATATAATTTTCGATATATGTGCGCGGATTATGTGAATGTATTCTCATTTTTTATACAACCATTTCGTCAGTGGAACCTGATATGTGCCTATGTTCCATCTAAAATGAGGTTTCTTTAAAATTCTTTTATGACTTCCGAGAATTACTACTTTCGTAACTCTTTAAGTTTCCATCATTACCACAACTGCACCCATCATCTGCACTGCATCTGCTCCCATCATCTGATCCATAATGGTTTATTTATATATTTATTTTTGTGTATGTGTTACGCTTTCGATTTTATTGATCCTTTTCATAATTTTTTACATAGTCGTTAGCTAATGCCGCTGCTTTCAACCTGTTTCATCGTCGTCAATACGGTTGACGCTATACTTTACTTTGTTTTGTTGCTAGCGATTTTTTTCGCCAACACACTATTTCTTACTGCTACCTAATTATCTCCTCGCCCCACAAGCTTCCTTCTTCCTCTCCTGCGTGCAAGGCATTGAATCGTTGGTTATTTATGCGCTTGGTGAGAACAGAGCGAAGCGCATTGCCTCTCTGACCGTTTATTGCACCTTGCACCCCCTTCCTCCTGCGCTCCATTGACACTGTGAGCACAGGAAAACGGCAAAGCAAAGCGGATTGATTGGATTTGTCCTTTCGGCGGGCTGTTTATCTTTGATTTGTTTGCGCTCTACCGTATCGACTTGGTCTCGCGAGTGCTAAAGCCCACATAATGATGTTCTCTCAACTGGGCGTATTTGTGGAAGGTAGTTGGCCACGAACTGCGATGTTGTCTGTATTTAATTTCGCTAGTCCATTGATTTGATTTCCATGCTTCGAGGCTATTAACCTCAAAATAGTGCCCTTTAGGTTTCTAATGACCGACTGTGCAAAGCATCTTAGTTCCATACGTACTATTAAGCAGGACAGAGGGATCAATCCCCGATCGGGGCGTAGTGAGTGGTTCCAGCTGGGGTTTCCCTCTCCAAACAAATATTAGTTTGGTACCTTACATTCCCATGAAACTAAACATTTCTCCCCTCCATTTTCTTCACCTATTTTGTGTGATTACGTGGAAGAGAGGCTTGGACGCCTGAATGTCACCACGTAATAAACATGTCACGGATGATAGAAAGAAAATATTTCTGGCGTCGATGAAATATGGAATGTATGATCGTGTGGATATGTTACGCATTTCCAGCTGTAAATGATTCTATTCGTATATTTCTAATCTACGTATAATATATTGTGACCAGACCAGAGATAGAAGATTCAGGAATCGCCATTGTGTATTTGATTACCTTAGGTTTGCAACTGCAGTTCGTTTTGTTTGTAGCGAATATTGAATTGTTTTTCCTGTTGATTAGAAAACGTAACGTTACCTCTTTATTCTTTATGTAATGTTTAACGTTCTTAATCAAGTGAGCAACAAATATCTAAGTCTAGAAATAACTCATTGTAAAAAAAAACTTGAATATTTATTTTTGGATTAATTGGGGAATTTTCTACATTTTTTTTGTACTCGGTGAAAAGGGGAATGTTTCCAGCTTTGTTGTGACTGACTGACACATTCATCAACGAAGAGAGAAACGTATTGAAGACAGGAACTCGACATTTTGACGGTATGTAGCATTTGTGTCGTAGAGACTCACTAAGAAAGGAATTTTCGAAATTCCAATTTGGAAGAGGTGTGTTAGGATAGTTTTTTTTTTCCTTGAACTAATCAATATATCGTCGTTTTCGTCTGTAATCCGTGCTACTTTTATCAACCCTAAACTATAACGAAGGGAAAATCGTATATTAGCAACAAAAACACCCTTGCGTAACCGGACCGGGTCGGATAGTATAATTATCATTCGTATTCAAGGTTAACGTATTTTTCATAAAGTTTCTTAAGTCTCGAAAGAGGTGTTACCGTGAAAGACCGAAATTGGAGAATGTTGACTTTCACTGGTTAATGTCAACATTCACATAGTCACTTGCTGTATGTCCGAAATATTTGCTAAGTACCTTTATTTCTGACTTACACTGGTAAATGTCGACATTCACCATGCACTAATGGTGAATGTTAATAACTTTGATGAGCAACGTTTTTTTTTTTTTTTTTTTTTCGGATACCGTAATTTATACTAAATGGATACTGCAGTAAATCGTGATCTTTTTCTTGAAAAGTTAAATGCATTAATTGCGGGTAAACGAGAAGACAATTGTTTTTATTTTTCTCAAGAAAAGTACTCTAAAATACTTTCTGAAGTGGTTTCTGCTAAAACTAAGTGCAACACACCTTTGGATTACAGACGATTAAAACGTTTTGACGTTTTAAAAATTAATGATGAAAAGAAGTTAATTGTACCATTAAAACCAGGGAAAACGAATTTACAGTATTATGTTACCAATGAAGAATTAATTGTTCAGTATACTATATGAAACTCACACCATAATAGGCTACGGAGGAAGAACACATATGCTTAAAGAGTTGCAAGTTAAATACAAAAATATTACATATGAAGTTGTAATGTTGTATTTAAATTTATGCAAACAGTGTCAAATGAAACACAGTGCACCTAAGAAAGGTATTGTTGTGAAACCTATGGTCAGTTCTGAGTTAAACTCAAGATGTCAAGTTGATCTGATAGATCTGCAGTGAAACAAAGATGGCGAATATAAGTTCATAATGGTGTATCAACATCATTTAACTAAGTTTGTCTAGCTACGACCTTTGAAAACTAAAAGAGCTGAAGAAGTAGCGTATCACGTTCTTTCAATATTTTTAACATTTTGTGCACCAGCAATATTACAATCAGATAATGGTAGAGAATTCAGTAATCAAGTCATATCCGAAATATGCGCTATGTGGAAAGATGTTAAGATAGTTCATGGGAAGCCTCGTCACAGTCAAACACAAGGCTCAGTTGAAAGAGCCAATCAGGATATACAGAGTATGCTAACTGCATGGATGAATGATAACGATACAAACAAATGGTCAGATGGTTTACCCTTTGTTCAATTTGCCAAGAACACTACATATCACGAAGGAATACGCCAAAGTCCTTATGAAGCCATGTTTGGCGCTAAAGCAAAAAGAGGTATAGCATCGTCTTTTTTGTCCTGCGAACAAATCGCAAATATCAAAACCGAAGAACAGCTTGAAGAAACTGTTAATACTTCTGAAAAAAATTTGAGCGGTGGTCATACCGAAAACCATATTCCAAAGAAAAATATTGAAGAGAACCTGCAATCTACAATGTCTTCACATCAAGTTCTGACTGAAAAACACGAGTTAATTTCTATAAAAAGAGCGGCTGCGAAAGAGAATCTTCTACTGCAAGCAGCAAAAATGTTACGAACCTCACAAAAACAATTTCCTCCTGCTCAAATTGGTGATACTGTACGAATACAAGTCCCTGATGTCGACCGTGGTCGTACAGATAGCCGAAATGTGTTAGCGGTTGTTATTGGAATAGAAGACTCTGACTTCTATAAACTGGCAAATAAAAATGGTACCCTCAAGCAACTTTACACACGTAATCAGTTCGTAATTTGTAAAGAAAAGTTACTTTCCATAGATGAGATTTCTTTTGTAGAAATGTCGCTGAGAGAAGCAGCTGCAGCTAATTCGAGAAGTGGGGGGAAAAGCAATACACGCTGTCATTGCAAAAGGAAGTTTTCCACAAATAAATGCAGCTGTAAAAGCAAGGGACTCTTGTGCAATTCAAAATGTCATAATAGTTTAAGTTGTTGCAATAAATAAGATTTGAATCACATAATTAAATAATTTTTTTATTACTATTATTTTCTTTTCCCATTTAGAATGTACTGTTTACTTTTCCCATTTAGAATATTCATAATTTTTTATGTCGCGATTATTTTCTTTTCCCATTTAGTATGTACTGTGTGTTTTAAATTCTTGGTAAGAAAATATAAATCTCCGACATATTTAACATTCACCATTAGTGCATGGTGAATGTCGACATTTACCAGTGTAAGTCAGAAATAAAGATACTTAGCAAATATTTCGGACATACAGCAAGTGACTACGTGAATGTTGACATTAACCGGTGAAAGTCGACATTCTCCAATTTCGGTCTTTCACGGTAACAGAGGTACAAAAACTTTGTTATGTTTTTCGTACATATCTGAGACATATTTCATATTTTTACCTTCATGGCGTTGAATTGTTGAGGTACTTTCTTGTATAATAGAATGGACGTCAACAATCGAAACGATTACAGTTCAGGAGCATGTATTGTCGAAATTCCAAGTGTATAAATATGTTTCCGAAGTTTTTTCTGCGCGTACTCAGTAACTACCAAATTTCAGTGGGAAGTTTCCTAAACCATTTCTTAGAGAGACAGAGGGACATTTCGCCACCAGATCATTTTATTTTTTGTTACTTCCATTGACCGCGACTTCCACGTATGTATGGACGAATGAAACTGGTCGATATCTACCCAAGGGCTCTAATGACCTTGACGTTGACGAGTCCTAAAACCCCACCCAAAAAAAAGAAAAAGAAAAAGATATCTACCCCTTCTCTTTGGATGTTATTTCTCTAACTTCGTGTGTGTTCAAAATTTTTGAAGTTAATATGTTCGACGCAGCCACTCTGAAATTTTTACATATTAGATCTCTTTTTCTCCGTAATGTGTTAGTGCGTAGCGATTGTATACGTGTTGAATATAAATATTGACCTGTTATGTCGGCGAGAACATGATCTGATTCCATCTTGGAAGTTGTGAAAAATTAACTTTGCTGACGATATATCTACTTCCCAATAATTAAATTATTATTATTATTATTATATTATTATTATTATTATTATTATTATTGTTATTAGCCCCATAAAGACGTTCGCTGACAATAGAAAATCAGAACAGGATTACTATACGATGTACATATGTAATATACACAATAATGGATAGTAAACATATATATTTATCTGAGGAAATAAATCTGACAACTATTTTTTGGATTTTGTTACATTCTCCTGTCACAAATTGAATACAATTATTTCTTGATATCTCCACTGCATCAGGCCTCCCTATACAACCCTTTTGGCGTCGCCCATGCTCCGTGAACTGCTAGAATTAGAAAAGGGCTTCCACGAAAAGCTGTTGTTTTTCCGAGTGATGGGAAAACTTTTTAAATAGTTTTGGTATCTTGATAGCTGTTTAACACGAATTTGCCAAGTTTGATGAATAATTCATCCGATGATTCAGATTTATATAATGGACAAACATATAAACATTATATCTATATATTATATTAAAGCTTTTTTGACGCGTATTAGATGTATTACTTGCTTGGTATCCGTTACTTCTCTCACTGATTTAGGTATTTTGCTTTACATTTACATTCTTGAACCTTCATTGATGCCTTAGTAGAATACGTTTCATTGGCATTGGTTGTTTGGTAGTTTTAGTACTTTTGGTACGTATCTTAAATCCTTTCGTTTGACTGTAATTACAAAGAAGAAAGTACTTGTTTCTCAAAACCACCAGCTAATTCATATGTCATGTATCATAGAGTGACATTTTAGGTATCATATAATGGTTTATTTATCAAGAACAAAAAAAGCTCTACATCACGAAATGCAGTTTGTGACGTATAAACAAATCAACATAGAAAGCAGACTGTTTAAATTAGTATTTATTAATGATACTTTATAAACTAAAAACGATAAAAATATCTACAAAAGTTCTGCATTGAATTCCAGCTACTCAAATAAATGGCATTAACGAAACTTAATTAAATAAATAGCAATGCGTTTTCATTAGCACGACGTGAAATCCAGTAAAATGAACAGAGACCGTTGGCGATAAGTTGCCGAGATCTTTGCAGTGCTAATCTAATGCTATTTTCACAATATAGCAAATATTCCAGTTTCGAAGTGCATTAAAAATGTTTCCTGGCGTTTCTTCCAACCATATGCAGTATTCGTTTTCACAGTTCGAATATTTTGTTTACCCATTCTTGTTTATTTACTTGTATAGATGTCATACACGCTATTTCAAAAACTTATGTATCATTCGATATATTGAAAAATAGCTTTAGTAGATTTAAATATGTGATATGTGCTTCGTACAATCAAGTATTTTTGAGGCGAGATATTATTTCCTATTGGTCAGGTTTTATTCCATCATTTGAGGTTGAATCTCCATTACTGAAGGAATTTACATTGAGTCCAAGAAAGACTTGAGACATTGTTTCGCAGTGCTGAAGCATTCTCTTCGCTTTCATTGCTTCGTTTAATTGCAACATTTTCAGTAAGAGGAAGCTCGACGCTTTATTACTCACTCCCAGGAGTTCTTGGGTGAGATGAAGCCATTGTGTGAGGATTTACCAGTCGAGGGGAAGCTGAGTTCTCAATCAGCAGTGATGCTTGTTACAGAAGTTTGGTCCAGGAACTTTCCTGTAATATCTGACATTTTATGAACCCCCCCCCCCCCACCGTTTTTTAGAA
>NNCF01127410.1:786010-857839 GCA_002313205.1 Laupala kohalensis | reverse complement strand
TTTTTTTTTTTTTTTTGGTGGGGCTTTAGGGCTCGTCAACATCAAATGTCATTAGAGCCCTTACGAGGAAGAAGAGGCGAAGAGGAAAATCCATGTAATGTCGTTCGAAATATGGATTTAAAAAAAGTTAAATAATGTTGTGTTTTTATTGCATGTAGAATCATTGTACATTATGGCTAGTAATTATCAACAATAAAATGTTAAAAAACTTCCTACTTCTTCTAGTAACACTAACTCGTAGTAATACTAACTGCTTCTTCTAACCCCTCCACGTGGGCCAAGTTCTTGGTAAATCCAGCTAACCGACCTGAACTACTAACAATAGCCTACCACCCAACTCCTACCTCCTATCGCATGTCAATACGCTTTAATAGCACGCTACATTTCCCACTTACAAATGCTATAAAACATTGCCAAGAAACACAGGTGAGCGATTGCCCCTCCAAAAATGTTCCCCGAGAAATATATCAAATTTGAGTTTGAAAACAGTTTTAGTTCCAAAAGGAAAGGTTCGGTGAATTGAATGATTAATATCTGGATGAAGGAGCTCAATCCTCTGATGACAATAAAGTATATTTAAAAATATTGACTCATGTCTTTGTATTAATAATAAAAATATTAAAAACAGTACCAGTTCCGGGCATATCATGTAGTAAATAAAAATTTCCGCAGTGAGATTCAAACCATTGATTTGTAGTTTCCGAGTCAGCACCACATGCGTTACACTGCGGAGAAACTATGATCCGATGAAACTTTCTGACGTTACTATTCCAGAAATTTGATATCCTCAATATCTTCCGTATCATTCGCTGGTAATTCTTTCGAATACCGAGTTTAAGGAAATAATTCCACGTTTTATCAGCTGCCTCCTCTAGGCAGTAGAAAATATAGACTGAGAATGACGATACAATATCTTTCATTCACTTCAGGGCGCCTGGAGTTTCTCAATCGTGAACACATTTACAATGTAAATATTACAGTTGTCTATTCTTTGGAATCCATATTATTGGTATTTTCTGTTTTAATTACTTAAACGGTCTTTCTCATTTAGGTTAAGAGGTACGAGACCATGTTAGATAGCTTTTTTTCACCTCCCTAAATATGTTAACCTTGAATTTCATCAAAATAGTTAGCGCCGTTCCTAAAAAATGAATACAGAAGACCCACACATTTATTGCCCTTTGTACAGCATACAATATGCAATGGGATGTGATAAGAACTATGGCATGAAAGTTTGAGAATGTGTGTTTCAAGGAAGTATTTTTTTTAGTACGTACCCTATTTTAAGTTTAAACAAAGCAACATGTTAAAAAACATTTTATTTAAAATAAAGTAAAACACTTCGTTACTTTCAGGCTATGTTTATTTCATCACAGTTTAAACAAAACGTTGTGAACATGTACATGGTCCTCCTCAGGTTTATAAAACTTTTTAAACAATTAAAAACGTAAAACATTTTCTTTAAAAACACACGTGCAAACTGTCATAATAAAATACATCTGTACAATCGCAATAATTGATGCGCACTCAAAGGAGAACAAATCATAACTGATTTTATTACGATGACAGTTTATATGTTTTAAAGGTCATCGTTTCATATGGTTCTAGGTTTGTAATAGGTTTTTAAGTGTTGTGAATGTTTGCGAAAAGGTGTGAAATGAGAACCGTAGACAGTTGATGAATTTGGGATACACGTTCGTAGAACAGTTTCGACTTCCGGGAATAAAAATACCTTTGCAATAATGTGAAAATTTATTATGAGCATTATTGAAGGAAAAAATCATCTACTACATAGTTTTAGTTTTAATTGCCATTTCTAATTTAATGTATTTAAATTAATTGTAGTACTTCTTTTCTGATTCTTTGATTTATTTGTATGATTTTTTAGTCCATAATGATAATGCCCTTTTGCTATGATATCACCATAGATGTCGTTGGTATTTGGAAAACGACCGACATTTACTGTCATATCGGCGTAATCGTGTGGACCTAACCTTTGTGAATCTCATTGCAATTAACTCTAGGAGATAGATTATGTCACATTTTTCTCAGCGACATACGTCGCGAAATATCGGATTTGGCAAGATTCGCTTAATATCAGTTATATTAAGAAGAGACAACGTCGGTCTGACGAGTGTGATTAACTGTATTTTATTTTTAATCAGACTATATTTTTGTTTTCTGACCCTTATTTGTCTATTCCTGCTGTCTTTATTTCTTCTTTCATACTTTTTAGGTTTATGTATTTTTTTATCTACCGAACGTTTATTCTCTCGATTTTTTATCAAATAATAAAGGAAATTAACTTTGTTGCTTAAATATAAGAGGAAACATAAACAGTATGATGTTCCCAATGTTTAGGGTACATTGAAGTTGTAAATGTTTGGTATTAGTAGGGAAATGTCTCGTTGAACGTGACTATTAGGACGGATGCTAAATCATTACCTACTCTTCTCTGCTTTTTGCTACAGGATTTGAGATGGGGTGGGGAACAGAGCAAGTTTAGTTGAATGGTTACACGCTTCTAAAACCTTATTCGTTGGCTTGAAAGTCATTCCATTCCTTGTGCCTGTCCCAAACCATTCCTAGCCAACCTGAATGCGATACTTTGGGACGAAAGGGTATTTTTAAAAGGACTGTCGGTGATTCTTGGGTGAATCTTCCTTACGACGTCATCTCGTCTTACAGCTCTCCACTCTTTTCCCGCTGCTTGTGGAAACCCATAAAAAAAGCACACCCTCTCCACGTGGCACCCCTTCTCTAATGAAATCGATCCACGCTGACTAAAAGAATGGGAGTGAGAAAATCAACTATTTGGTGTTCAGTTTAGTTCAGGCCAGTAGATTCAGTTTATTCCTTTTCAATAATGTATTGTAATGTACCTTTTAACTTGGGCGCACGATATGTCAAGGGTTAAATTGATGTATTTTGTTAGTTTTCTTTGTTTTGCGGTAGTATTAATATATTCATGACACCATGCATTTTGGACTGAAACTTGCGTGATGATTTGAGTGGGAGAATTGTGTAACGAGAGATGTCAAGAATGTGCACCAGAAGTTCATGCGAATTTATCTCGTTTGAGGACTATTTCTGAGAAGAAATGTCGAGAGAACATTGATTGTTTTTTAAGCATACTGCGTGATGAAAATGTATCTGAGGAATATTATTAGACGCGGTACAAGTAAAAGAGGAAGGTGAGAATGGTGATTTCAATCCATATGTTGGCGAAGTTAGTGGCAAGGGGGGAGATACGTATATTAATAAAATGACTAAAAATATCATCTTAATTTGTAATCTAAAAGCGTTGTCAGTTAGTCCTACAATACTAAAATTAAAATAATTAAGAAGCGTTTACCACCTTAACGTGTTGACCTACCTATGAGCGACAGAAACGTCACCCACGAATGGTCACGGTGTGAGATATTTTGCTAAACTTACACATTTGTTTGTCTGTTTCATTAATAAATAATTAGGTTTATATTTCACTGTGTATCTAAACGTAGATAAGATATGCAATAACTAAGGCCAGACGAAAATGGCAACAAGTGGGGAATCGAACCCGAAGCATTGGTGAATGATAATGGTGCGGAGGCGAACGGGATATTGTAGTGGAAGCGCACAAATGCGCAAAGTAGGATTTGCCAGGATTGATCCCGTTTCCCGTCTCTCATTTTCATTCAATATAACACAATTTTTCTGTTACCCAGCGACGTGATGAATCACTATTTAAGAGGATACTTTTGATCGATATCACTATTATGGAAAGAAATCTTTCTCTTATTTGTATACGTCATGCGACGTAGAATTAAAGGGATAATTCATACATTTAATTAACTTTCTTGAACAAATATTTCCATGAAGATCATGGTTCGGAGAATATCGTTTTCCGCATCTTATTTCGAGATGTTAAGCGTTGACACCTGTTACATAAAGATGCTTCATCCTCGTCTGTCTCCTTTATCCGTTCTTCGGAATTTTGTGGAAAGATGTCGGTGCGACCTGCCTCTGACAGGCCATCTGCTGCGAACGTCTTCCTTAAAGACTTTGTCTGCTTTCGCTCCCTTTCCGCGAATCGGGAGTCCAAATGTTTCATTTCTCTTAAGAATATCGTTGTAAGCATTGGTTTTGTGAACCTCCAGCTCGTATAGTGGATGGCAATGATGGATGGTTCATCGTTTTCTTTTTAACATTTTCTATTGAAAAGCTTTGATAAATGAAATATATATTTGTAGGAAAATATTAAAATCCTATTAATACTTTTGCTCAACTTATGATTATTTGTTTGTGTACTTTTGTTGGATTTTTTACCTCTAGTTTTAAAATAGTTATTATTGTGCAATAAAAATATTGAAGGCACGCTCAAATAATTTATCGTCTTAAAAGTTTATGTTGTTCGTTTACTCAACAATCTGGTGGCTAGATAGCGTTAATTATTGTTGAATTTTGCATATGTGTGGTTCAAGAGAAAAATTGTAATCTTGAAGAAAAATACGGCTTCATACATTTTTTCAAGAAGTCATTTTAACTTTTTTGAGTGTTTGATAAAACAATTTTTAATTTTATGTAGGTTCAGTGGTGAAATACAGAATTTGGTCATTAATGGGAGAATTGTAAGGGATTATTTTTACTACCCCCAGTGTCGTCCAGAGAGGATTCCTTAAAATATGATCTAATGTCACTTCTTGTACGGCCTCCTAGTTCATTTTATTTTTTATCAATTCATTTTATTTTGATCTAATTTACCACCTTACCTGAAACATCGTCGATACAAGGTTGCATGCTTTAAATTATTGCTCAAAACACCTTAGGAATGTTGTGTAACACGCATTCATACACAAATAACATTCAACTTTCTTTAGGGCCATTGATCGGAATTGATGGAATGGTCCCTTGCTTGCTTCCGGAGAGTAATTAGTTTATTGTCCTCCACGTGGTCATACGCAGTCTGTACTGTTTTTTGACAATAAATTTATTTCTTAACTATTTCTCTTATTTTATGCCTTTTTTCCCCGTTTTACTATTTTTACTCGTCGGATGTTTTTCCTTCGACCTCAAAGAATCGACTTTTGTGATTGTCGTATGTCCTGTTGAGTCTCGCTTTTTTATTACGTCTCTCAATATACCAATTTCCTTTTACATACTCTTGAAACGGGTTATAATGTTTTTAGGTTTTTATCACTCTCATTTCTTTTACGTGTATACCCAAATAACTTCCTTTCTCAAATAATACACATACCGTGATCTCTCTAAATGTTCACAATCAACTTGATCGATTTCCGAATCTTTTATTTTCTTAATCTTTGATGGTGTATGAAAGTTGTTTCTTGATATCGTTCGATCTCTCCTTCGCCGTTGCGTCGCCGCGCCGATCGAACGAAATCCCGTCGCTCGGGAGGGCGAGTGCCGTGGAAAGCGCTGACTCACAACGATGCTGCATGACGCGTCCGCTATGACTACTTTCGCCCCTCTAACGCACAGCGGATCTTCTACCATCGATGCTTAACTTCTGGATTGCGCACTAGCGTTTTCACCGCTTTTGTTTGCGGTCCGTATATTTTTCGTGACTTTCTTGCCGATAAATAAGCGAAAGGCTGCCGTTCATAAGTGTGGTACAAAATATGTGGTCTCGTGTTTCGAGAAAAAAACAACTCCAGACCGTATATCCGATTACGTTAAAATCAGTCGAACATGTTTGAGTTCTCCAATGTTGATTGTGCACATTTATACCCTTTTAATGGATACTTAAAAAGTGTGTGAAACGGCATAAGACTGGAATAGATTTTATGAATATTTGTTACGTATGGTATATACTGGTCACCTTTTCTTGAAAGTTCTCTACGAAGTTATAGCATTTCAGTGACGCCTCCAAGGGAGGTGGTTAGGTTGGGTGGAGTTTTCTGTGGATACATGAAACTACACGTAATTATGTGAAACGGTCGGGGAGAGACTAAGTCCCGAGTGAGTTTAAACTGGTGCGTTAGATTAAATAATTCCTCCATCAAAAAGTGCTAATATCGTAAATTTATGACAGGTTCGTATACAAGTCAGCTCACTCACCGTCTGGAATGAATTTTTGAAGAATATTCTGTCTCGTTTCCCTTTACGAAGTCTTAATGCGTAGTTTATTATTCATGAGAAAAGTGAGTCATTAGTGATAATATTTAGGATATATTTGTGGTAAAATTACGTTTTGTCACATCGAGTTTTATTGTTTGTGGCTTGAATTGTTTTATACCCAGTTCCTCTAAAATGCGTAAAAATAAAATCTGTTTGTAAATATAATCCTTGGGTTTCATGGATATCTTCACCAGATGTGTAGATTATCTCGTTGATTTCATTAAGTCAACAAAATAATGAATAAGCAGCCATTCGGGGAATCTGAAGTTACGCTCTTTTTAATTCATTTGATGCTGCTGGGATGAATCACTTAATGTGATGTTATGATACGCCAGAAGTGACTCATACAGGATACCTTTTTCGAGTTAGAATGGGTTTAAGCAATCTGTGGCTTCTGTGAATAGATCTCGCCGATGCTGTTAGTAGGAAGTCATCTGAACTTGTCTTGATGACAAATCCTGCACCAGTGCTTCTACACTAAAAGAATTTATTGATTTTAATAAAAGTTAAATCCGTCTTGTACTTTATCACGCCATTGCTGTAGCACTTTTTAAATAACTTATAACAATTTCAAAAACTATTTTCTTGCATGATTGTGTTGCCGTATGGCTCATATTAATTTAGTTTTATGTGTACTCAACTTTGGCACGGTTGTGTACATTAATTCTGTAGCCCCATCCTGGCCCGGGTTTTTCTCCGTTTTTCCTTCGGGTAGAGGCGGATTTCTTATACAGGTTCTCTAGGCTTTGTCTAGGGGCGTGTTTATTGTAACAATAAATCGTGAATTTAGTGTTATTTCAACTCTTATGATTTTTAAACACTATACTCAGAATAATCTATAGTTCGATAATAACTTGTACATGTAAATTTACAAACATATTTGCGTTAAATTACAAACATATTGACATTATATATGTATTATAACTCGCAGCTAACTTTTTATCTTATCTAGGAACTTTTGCTGAAATTTTTGAATCCGCCTCTGCCTTAGGGCCCTTGATCGGAATTGATGGGATGGTCCCTTGCTTGCTTCCGGAGAGTAAATTAAATTTTTTTTTTCGTTCATATCCTCATATATATTTGTATGGAATAATTACACACTATTGTAAAGAACGTCTGAGTATCTTTTACTTGCCCGTTATTTATAAGCAAGTTTTTAACTTAAAAAATGTACATTGTATAATAAAATTTAAGACTTGATAAGTAGTTTACATTATTGCTTTATCTCGTGTTAGTCGTATTCATAACTTTATAATTGTAATCATAAAAATATTTGTATCACGATCAAATATTTCAACACAATGCGTGTTTTGTTAGCTGATTTGTAAAGGCTGCTTTTATTTTATTTGTTTACTGAATGACTGTACGCCTATCGTCAAGGTTTAGATCACGGATCACATTTTATCTTGCTTTTTACGAGGTTAATATCAATGGGACATGCGTAATTGTTAAAGCAGACCACTTCGTCTTTTGAAGTTTTAATAATTTAAGGATCCATTCAGACCTAAAAAAGGTAAAATGCTCTTTTGGTGGAGTATAGACACGATTAATTTTGAAAAGAATGGTCTTTTGCCGAATTCCAGAAACTTGCTAAGGTTTGTTGGTACTGCGTATCCTCCCTACAAAATAAAGGTGAAACACTATTAGTACTCCATTATTGAATGTGAAAAGAAGTACCAGGTAAGTTTCTACAGTAGTGTGTGAAATTTACTGGTTTACAACAGAAGATCAAGATTAGAGATAACTTTCTCGCTTCGATTTATTGGCTTTAAATCAAATTTTGCGTTAGAAAATCACATTTACGCTCAGGTTGTGGTGTTATATATTGCTAGAAAAATCGATAATTTCACAATTAAAAAAATGTTATTCATTGTAAATCTTTGCTTAAACCTAATATTATCAACGTCCTGATAGCAACATGAAAGATGAATTCGTATCTCCTATTGTCTCTTTGAGCTCGGATATGGAAAAATTATCAACAAATGGTGTGGATAGCAGTGCCAAAGTGAAGTCACCATATTACTGAAATATTTACGAATGTAGTTTTCTGTCTTTTGACGTTCTTTAGTTATCCAATGACCAGTGAGAGCTAAGTGAAGAGTAATCAAATAAATTGATTATACCGATATTTCTCAAAATTGTTTTCTTGTCAGATGACATGGTAAAATTAATGTGATTTGGGAAGAGTTCCTTGATAAAGGTTAGTTCTCGTATGATTAAATTCTTGATTTATTGTAGAATAGTGCCGTTTCTGCCACTATGATTCATCCCAATTCCACATTTTTATTTTAAAGCAAATTTTGTATTGGATGTGTATAATTGGGAATTTTAAAGTGCATGTAAATCAACATATATTTCTTGTTATCATTTGTTGATTCCATCTTTTGTATGTTAAATGTTTTGTTAGAAATGCACACTGATTATCATTATTCACTCTGTGAATTCAGATTTGAATTTTTGTATTTTTTTTCACGTACTTTCTGCTATCCAGAAATGATTCAACACGTATCATTGATGATATTTTTGACTCCATATAGCCTTCTACGTATTAACCTGTCTACTTTCGTTAAAATATTCGATAAAAGATCAAATAGGGAAGTATGTATTTACGTAACTCTATAAAAGGAATCTGGAATACTCTTATGCAACGTTTGCGTGATGTAGTCGAATATCATGAGTACACAAGGCAGAAAAGTCGTTTTTTTTAATGGGTTTTACACGCTCTAACTAATTGAGTAAGCATTCGCCATAGAATTTTTAGGCACACTGATTCGTTTAAAATAAAATTTAATATAACCTATTAGAGAGCATTGCTTAATGTGTTTTTGTAACTTGCAAGTAGAATGCAACCAATTTTGTGAATTTGTGTAATATAATGTAATGTTTTCAACGTCATATTTTCCCTGAACCAACTGACTGGAAATGAGTATGCTACTAATAAAGGAAACCCACAGCCATGGAACTTTCCAACCAACTTTATTGCTTTTGGTTTAAATCCACTCCTATTATCTTTCTGTACTAAAATTAAATTCGGGTCTGTGTGGAAAGAAATTATATTACTCTGAATATTGGGGCTGAGGTTGACTAATGAGAGCCACCCGATGGATCACATCTATTAGTGAAGGACGAAAATGACATAGAGAAAGTTTACTTGAACACTATATTCTTTGAAGGGTACTGAATTAAATAAACAAAATAAACCTGTACATTAATTTCCGTTTAACTACCAGACGTAAAGTTAGCAGTTACAGTTTTTCTACGCTACCTTCCTTCTCGTGGGAATATTTTTGCTTGTTACATTTTCATGTCATCTCTATGTTGTTGTTTTTTTGGTTTCATTTTCTTATGTAAGACATATAGTACGGATAAATTATTTTCCACGCTAAATTAGCACGATATATTTTACGAATATTATATGCGACACGAATATTATATGAACGATAAATAAGTAAATGACATAAAATCGACTGATTTCTCTCGGAAAAATCGATGCAGGTGCACATTCACTCCAGACTTTCAGTATAATATTTGACAAAAATCTTAACCGGTTTAAATATCCGCAACATTGGTCTTACTGCATCATATACTGTATTTCAGAAGCTACAGCTTTACTTGGATGGCGAGGGTCAAGTCTATTTTTACATGCAAATGGTAGCATTAACAGAAATGTAACCACGTTGAATAGTAAAAAAAAATGTGTTTAATGGTACGCACTGTTTCCTAATGATCTAAAGGGGCTGGAGAGGTGAGAAGTCACGTTTTAGTTTGTTGCAATTCAAAAATTTAATTTTAACTTTAAAGCAAATTGTAATAAAAGTTGTGTGTATTTAAAATGTGATTATGAATCCTCAAAATAATCTGTGTCGTGAACTTCACATTTTTGTCGATTTAAACCGGAGAAAAAGAGGAAATTTACAAAAAGTTACCGATTTTCTTCGTATGTGCTGTAGAATACCTTTCGCCCAACACGGAACACAAAAGCAACCGCATGAACTGGACGCCACCTGGTAGCTTTCCCGACCTTCCTCGCACCGCGGGAAGGGACGACGCTACTTTCATGAAATATTCTGACTTCATCTGACACCAGCTCTCTTTTTAAAGCACTTTTCGTGTTGCACGCGCGGGTAAGCGAGGGTGACACCGGCCACGACGTGTATCGTAGCGAGGGGGTCGCTGTTGGATCGAAGAGAGTGGATGCGGGTGACGGAGATGTAGGCACACTGTCGTGATGGAGTCAGTGTGGAGGAAGCTTACTACTATTACTACTATGATGATAACTCGAAATAAGCAAACATGGAGACTACGCTGTAATCAACTTATGATATAATCCTAACGAGCTTCTCATAGATCGTTCATATTTACGAGTATTTAAAGAATTTGTGTATCGTAACATAGAGACAAATTGCTGGATCGACGTATGTACTTCTGGATTGCAGGCTCTGCTATCCAGACCGAGCCGAAACCCGAGATATCGTCTACAGGGGTTAAGCGTGCAAAAAACTGCAAGAACCATTGTAAGTGGTACGACGCTGTGGAATTTTTACCCATTTAACTCCTCTACGTAATACCCTAAGCAACCCGTAATACGTAGGTGTATGAGCTCGGAAATTGCAATTCAATGGCTTATGTGTAGAGCGCGTTTAAATAGTCTAGTTCGATGGAGAAGTGCTGATACGTAATTCGTACTAGTGACTAGAAATTGTTATTTTTACTGGTGTCCCATTGTTTAGAAGCTACGAGCCCAATGTTTGATAGTAAATCAATAATGTAGTCCCTTGTGATTTTGCTGCGAAGAGCTCTTCAGTCCTCCCAGGAAATATAATCGAAGCGCTTATTATTGTTACAAATGTAAAAGGTTTATAGCCGACCGCACTGCGTGAATATGAATTGGACGTGCAATTAACGCGAAATGTTGAATGTTGGATTTTTTATTCCTCTTGTGATTCATTACATTTCCATTCTCATCATCGTCATCCTGATATCAATTTAAACATATCAAAGTGAAACTTAAGAGGTTTACGATCATATAAATTCGTAATGAATTCTATTTCATCGTCCTTATTAATAGCCAATTTGTAAGTGCATATGTGTATTTATGGAGATTCTAAATGAACGCCTACTTTTATAGACATTTACTATTTATTTTACTTTTTAGTAAAAAGTATCGACGTAAATAAGTGATAATTTTAAATTATTGGATTTATCTTGATGGGATATGGCGGCGAGGTAGCTTAGAAATCTACATGCTACATTAGCATTAGGTTTTTGTACGTTAATATATTCGTATAAGCGGCTTAACATGGGTATCGATAGAAAAAGTAGTAAGAATATTTACACTGAAATCTAAAAAGAATCACGCGTGTATTGCTACGGGTTTTTAGGTAGTCGTCATGTACAGTTCTGACGCTTTATTTGCGCGCATGACTTTTGGACGAGAATGAAAGTGAAGGTAGTTTTCTAAAATATGACTCACTGTTGGAACAACAACATCACCAATATATGTCTTAGTTCTAACCATGTGGACCAACGTGGTCCATATGAAAACTAGACGTAAGGAAGACAGCTTATTTCAACCTGCGTTGACCGATAAATGGGCAGACATGGAAATGTCCGCGTTTAGGTTAGTAGGAGCCGATTCGTGCGCGCAGATAGCACGTTGACAGCACACTGTAAGGTAGAGGAGAATATCCTCCCAAAGGCGTCCGTGCTGTACATGTCTATGACGGTAGGAGATAACATTCTCAGAGCGTGCAGAGTGGAGGCGAATGTCCAACATTCACGCACGTCTCTTTTACTCATTCATCGACGCTCGCTCTTGGTACATTCCCTACCCTGAAATCACCTCTCCCCCAATCCCTTGCCACCCTCCTCACCCTTCCTCTTGACGCGTCTGATGCCTCCAATTTGCATGCGGCATCTCGCCCCGAAACTATGTCGATGCTGGTATCTGCACACGCCAGCTGCAGCTGTGGGGTCTTCCTCATTAACTCCGGAATAACTTTGGTGGCATAAAATATATACGTAGTTTGACCTCAACTCTGAAACGTTTTTGCAGATCTTAAAGTGTTAAGATTGACGTTGTTTATCCGAAATTTATGTACAAAAAAAAAATTTGATGTGGCTATTATTGAGATAGAGGTTGTCGTAGCTATCTCATAGGTCATGGAAGTTTGTGACGTTACTTACCTCTTCTTTATATGACGATAAACATTCTAATTCACTTTTAAATAACAATTATTATTGATATAATAAAACACACATACGAAGACATTATACTGAATTCCATGTTTTATTGACCGCGTTCATCGTATACGTTAAAGATGGTTGAGTATTTGGGTCAAAGAAATTAAATATTTATAGTCAACGTTTGCGAATTTTGCTTTGAAAATATGTTTAATTGATTGATCATGATATATGTATTGTTATAGTACTAATTAATGAAACATATGTAGTATAGATACACCAGATAATGTAATATATCTTTCTCTCATGTACAGCACAGAGTAGTGAGTTATAATATGTATGATATAGCGTATTGTTGTAGAATTAGTTACTTGGATTCGTTTTGCGGTGAGCGCCCAGATATCGTAATGCGAGGGGGATGTATGAAGATGTAACGGTGTTATTGTGTTTGTGGTTATATAACGGTGGGTGTTTATATATAAATGTATTATTAATTGTAATATGTAGGGGGCTAATAGATTGGTTAGTTACCAACTGTTTGTTGGCAGTGATGAAATTGTAATCCTGTTGTGTTTAGTTGTGAAAAAGGACCAATAAATGTCCGAAACATTGTTAGTATAAATAATGTTTAATTTTTTAAATCCAAATTCTCAACAACCTTCATTGGCGTGAATTATGTCCTACCCGTTTCAACTGAAGTTGTCCACTGTAGCTTTGACTAAGTAAGTTTTTTTTATATATCTGTTTTTTATTGTATTTCATAATTTTCCTGATAGCGAAGAATAATTTACAATTTACCGAGAAAACACTGTAGATATATGAATACCCGTGGCATGGATATGACATGTAAATTGAGAGGAAGTTAAAAATATTTCTCCAAACCATTCGATATGATATAATATCCATGTAGTTCGGGTACTATGAGGTTGGTGTATCACATCGAATGATGTGACATTCAAAGATAAGGAGAAAAAATTTCCTTCTTATTTTGCACCCAAGCCTGTTTGTTCAGTGAGATACGTACGCTAGTTTTTGCTTTGT
Source organism: Laupala kohalensis (assembly GCA_002313205.1). Lineage (NCBI taxonomy): Eukaryota > Metazoa > Arthropoda > Insecta > Orthoptera > Trigonidiidae > Laupala > Laupala kohalensis. The sequence continues at coordinate 844,498 of NNCF01127410.1, read as the reverse complement.
ATCATTTCTAACGTAATTAAAAATACTTGTGTGCGGAAAGACAAGTCATCACACTTTAGTATCAATATTAGATTTCTATCAGATTCTGTTATCTCTACCAAAGTTATTTCATTTTATTATCTAAGCACAAGGACTACATTATTTACTCTTAGCTAAATCACAATCCGATGTCAAAGAAGCAAACAGTACTGGTATTAAGTAGGTACTGTTGTCTCATTTGGGGAACAATAAAGACTACAACTCAATGTAATTACTTACTTTTAATATACTCGTATATCTTCGTGGCCGATAATTAATTAGAAAATAAATTTGTTTCTTGTTTTAGAATAATTTAGCGGGTTTGGAATAGAAAAATGTAAATTTCATTGAAAAACCTTGGAGCGTGCCTCAACACTTAAATTAGTTTACTTTCCCTCTTATACTACGAATATTACACCAACTGCTTTAAATTTTATGAAGCTATAAATATATGAGCGCTATAAATTAATATAGTAACTTTCAGCAACATGCATTATAATTGTTTGGAGGAAAGAGGAGTGACATTGAATTAATACTGAATTATTGAAAACATGGCAGTTTTGTATAAATATCATTAAATTTCTTTGTTTTACGTTAGCCAGCACAGGCAATTCCAACCTTTTCAGTTCAATTATTTATTTGTGTACAATTTTACAAATATATCTTTAAAATACTTAACGCTTAATATTTCTCCTTGGTCGTTGTAACCTTGCATGCCACTGCGTCGTATCAAGTTTTTTAACATTTATTTTTTCTCTTGTTATCTGAGGTGATTTTTCTCACCATTTTCTACATTTAGAAGTTTTCTTTCGTTATTTGTCCTCATTGTCCAAATTTGTTCCACAATTTCGATAATCATAATGGCCCTTCGTTTCTATTATTATCCACACAGAGAACAGATTTGGGTGTTTGATCCACATCCAGAGGAAGAAAAGAATTTCTTCAAATCTTTGGATGTGACATCCCAACTTTTGTATGAGACAAATCTACCTTATGATGTGACATCTTAACCTAAGTATCCGAACTATAAGGTTGGGATGTTATATGCAAAGGTTTCGAGAAATCCTTTGTTTATTTTGGATTTGTATCCCACGTCCAATCCTGGAGTTACAACCATAGTATTTTCTCAGTGCACTTACGTTGCAAATCCATCAGTCCTCTTCCTTAATTTCTTACGTGTCGTGCTCTCTCGTAACCTAGTAGCCAGCATAGTAGGTTTCTCCAGGTTGCAGAAATGCCTCGTTCGTTTCGTAACTTTAAGAAGGGCTACATACTCTCCGTCATTCGTTTTCCCTGGCTCTTCTTCCTGAGGTCGCGCCTCGAGGGAGTCTTTCGGTGGCGAGGTGCGAGAGCTGCCAGCGTCTAATGATCCTAAGTTGGCGCTTCCGCACCTGGCTCGGTGAGATGCTTAGAGAAAAGAAGTCTGTAAGAAACGCTACTGGAAAGGAAAAAGAGAGACTTTATGCTTCAGGTCGAAAGAGATAGAGCGGGAGATTACTAATAAGAATCAAGTAGGAGGGTAAAGTGTATACATGGGAGAAGGTAAAGAGAGAATACGTTCACAATCGTGTCAACCCCGTTCATTTGTACGTTGTTTATGTTTTCATAAAATGGAGGAGTGATTGATTGATAAATTAGGAGTGGCGATTGTTTAATGATAATTCTCTACACTGTTATCCGTGGCATATTTCAGATAATCTGAAAAGTAGTAATGGTTTGAAGATAATTTTAGTACTACTTTCTCGACTTTATTTCTGGACGTACTTGCGAGAGGAAACGCGTGATGTAATTTAGAGCGGGTTATTGTTCGTTTGGGATGAAATGAAAAATATTTGTCAAGAAATTTATTCCTGAGGAATGCCTGAAAGAGCATTTCGTGAGGCTCGAAAAGAAAAGTGAATCATGAAGGATAGGTAGTCTCTCAACGGAACTCCCTGAAGAGAGAACTGCAAAGAAAACGGGATTACGGAGGCTTTTCTGTATTGATGAATCGCGTGAAGAATATCCGAGCCATTGATTAATTGAATTGCACCAACATTGTTGTTTTTTTTCTTCTGGATAATAACTCAACTTTGCTGCAAACTTTACATTTAATCAAAATATTTCTCACGAATTGAAATGGAAGTTGCTGAAGTTTAACTTCTTTTAGCTTGTTTTGTGGTTACCCCCGCACTCTAAACAAATAATAGCGTTGTATCTTTATACTTAAACATTGACGTGAATTTATTATTTTGGATCGAATTTTGAGATTCAGATTTTGCTTTATAGGAAATTCAGTCAAGTATGATACAAATGTCAGTTGAAAATGAGGTAAAGTTTCATTAGTTTGGCGAATAGATTTCCAATAATTTATTGAGTACGTTTGTGTTTATGTGAGGTTGGAACACAATAAAAATTCTCTACTCACACGTGAATGTTTCTCAATATTTAAATTGATGAAATTTGAAACTAATTAGCTTTGTGGTATATTATTACTGTAGAATGTGGAAAGATTTCGTTTTATGCAAACTGGTAGGTTTACGAATGGATTTAGGTATCATTTTTCACTACTTTGGCCGGAGTGACTCTGTTCTTTGTATTTTCAAATTTGTAATAAAAATTATTCTATTGGTTGCATATATTGTACTCTTCAGGGGTCGTTCATTACTTACGTCACGCGATCTTTGAGGATTTTGTCCCCCCCCCCTCTGACCGACCGTGTTCTAGACGCCACGGTATGTTAAACGTGACGTCACAAAACGTCCTGCCCCCTCCTAACATAAACAGTAATTATCTCCCTCCCATCATAACATGAAAAACAGTAATTCAAGGAGAAAATATAATCATTTGTACACAATGATGATAAAGGTCGAAGGTGAGAAAATTATGCGTAGGGGATTATATGATTTTTGTTTTCATTGCAGGAAAACTTGCCTGAATTGAGACAATTTTAAACATTTATGATATCAAATGTAACGTCACGCTTTCCAAAATACCCCCAATCCCTCGCTTCACGAACCGCCACCATTTCGCAACCCTCCCCCCTCGCTCCCTAAGGCCGTGACGTAATTGATGAACGATCCCTTATGTTGACTTATTTGCGGATGAATTTTGAAATATCATATATTGTGCATCGATTGATCATTCCTCATGAAGCTTATTAGCTAAAATGCAAATATAATTGGCGGTTAACATTGGTTATTTATTCTAGTAGCTGCGTTTTTCCGTTGAAGAGGATTCCTACTGTATCTTTCCTCCCCGAACGTGCTCCGACCTCTGTCCCATCATTTGGAATTTTCTGTATGCTTCTGCCTCGTACGAGATGCATCGGTTTGATTTAGAATGATGGATTGTTCTTTGGTTTATTCTGATAAATGTGACGGGGTTTTATCTCCAACGCGAGTATAGGGGAACGTATATAAGCGTGAAAAAGCTTGATTTTCGTGTCGTGTTACTGATATCTAACATTACAATACTACCCGTTGTTTTGAAATATTTCCTATTCGTATAGGACTGCTTGTAGAGAACGTTATTAAAAAGCTATAATTGAACGAAGTATTTCTAATTCCAAGGTATGAATTTAAAACAATGTTTTTCAATTTTTATCTTGGAAATTTAATTTTGACATTTTATTATTTTTCTGATAAACTGTACTATTGTACTTGTACAGTTAACGGCTTCGGTCATTTACATAATTTACATAATACTCATTTGATTAATGAGGCGATTAATGATATTATTTGTAAGTTATTAATAGTCAATAAATTTTGAATATGTTTAGCAACCGTTGTGCAAAAATGTGTTTGAAATAGTTCTTTATACCTAAATTTCTAATTATATTCCGAACATAAATACGCATTTGATGGGATTTTAAACAATAAACTATTAATAGAAACTTGCTCTGGGACATGTGGATTATATATATCGAAAAGTATTGCAGTGCTATTTGTAATATTACTTACACTAGTATTTAGGGGCCGTCATTCATTGTGTGCGAGTATGAAACATATGATTTCGGTTATGAAATGTGTAATCCCTCTAAATTAGGAATGATTTTTTTATCACTTATGATCATTCAATAGTAGGTAATACAATTATTTCTTAGCCCCTCATACTGTCTATTTAAAAACATCGTTTTTTCATGGGAAATTTTTCTTTGTGAGATATCAGGTTGCTTTGATCGATTGCTCGAGTATATCTATATATTATAAATATGTAATATACTCTGCGTTATTGCAATGTAACCTATTGTTAATGTGGGTGAATTTAGTTCAAAAGAGGCACGCCGAATCAACCTATGCATTGATAGAAGTGCTCAATGAACCCAGTGATACTGATCTATCCATCAGTGCACTTAACCCAGGAGGTTACGCTTCATCTGGCGCTGTCTTGATTTTATCGTCGATTTTAGATTCTTCTGTAATCTTTCACATCTTACTTCTTTTTTTAGTTCGATGAATTTGAGCCTATATTCATGTGTTACGGATTTTGGAACCAAATGATTCGTCTGAAGTCATGAACATTTCTGAACTCGTTTTAGAAGGCTTCACTTCTTTTTTTTTTGAGAAGATTTTCCAACACACGTGCAATTTTGCCGTTATAATTACACTTACCCTAAATAAAATTGAAAATCGATTTGAAAAGTTTTGTTGTGATGTTAATTTGAACCTGTTAGAGCAAATATAATGTAGAGCCAAATTAGGAAGAAGACGAGCGCATGGAGTAGTTACTTCATTCCTATATGGTGAACAATATTTGCAGTTTTCTGTCAATTATTGAAATGCATCACTTGCTTTCAATAACATGTTAATGAGCTGTTATATAATTTTATAATGAATATTTAATGCCGTACTTTAGTTGATTTTAAAGTATGTTCAGAATAGTCGTTAGGGCCATCCATAAGTTAGGTGTCGAAAAATTACCATTTTAAACATCCTCCTTCCGCTTCATGCGCACCTTCAACTTCTCATGCATGTCCCGCTACGTAATGCTAGCTCTACTACCCATGCCGAGAAGAAATAATTTTGATTATTTATGGAAATGTGGCAATTTTATTCGATACACCTACTTAATTGTTCTTTCCTCGTTTCATAGTGCTATCACTGAGCGTTTGAATTCAAGGACTACCGTGACAAAATTTAATGTAAAAGTATTAAATAGTGTATTAAATAAACTCTATAAAATTAGTGTTGTATAACATCTAGTCGAACCCTCTTCTCCCCCTCAGGGTGCATTACGTTGTCGGCTCCGTAGAATTTAACATAAATGTTCTAGGACGTTTTTCTATAGACAACTGACAGACGGGATGAAGTTGAATATGAAAATATTTTGCCTATTTGTAATGACATATGCAAAACAATTAATTGCATCAAATGGAAATGCATCCTCTTATGATGGGCCTGACAGCTATGTAGTTAATGTACGACTTGTTGCATGGGTGAACTATCGTGTAAGTAACTCATAAGTTGAGCGAAGAGATCACCCAAAACTCACGCTTGTCCCGATCACCAATCAGACGTGCATTCGACTATACTTAACATATGCCGCAAGCTTACTTGCGATCCGAGTTCTGTGAGAAAGTCACTGAATGAATTTCAGAATGCATGTTGAGCTCATTTGCACGGACCTGTTTCTGCTAATTACCTCTCAAGGATTTTCTCACCTGAGGTGCACCAGCTAATTACTGTTGATTCACTGCGTAGCGAAGTAATTTGTAGAGTGCCTAGCGTATTCGCCTTCTACCTCTGGTGACGCTGGTTCAAACCCTGTCTGGTCCAAGTAAAATTCGCGGTGGTGGACGAAGAGGTGTTCGCGGCAGGTTTTCTCGGGGTATTCCCGTTTCATTCCACCTCATAATCATTTCACCTCATTTCCATGTCATTCCATGTCATGAGGACATTAGGTAGTCCTCATTCACCCGCGCTGCCATCTTGGTTCAATTAGTAGACTGACACTGGTAGAGCGCGCGGTAAAACGGCGACGGCCTTGTGCAGTTTCCCCATCATTCTTCCCCATCGTAGCGCTCATACATACTCTCGAGGTTAATCAAAAAATTTATGTAATCACAATGGGGGATGTAGAGGTGGATCTAAGGTTGCTATAGCCCTGCCCCCTCTATTGGATATGAAATGAAATTGCTTACCAAAGTGTTACTAAATTTACATGTGATAGGCAAACGTAATTCAAATTTGTATTAAAATTTCTGCGTATTAAATGCACTGGTTGAAGCAACTCGCAACACTAGGTGTGTTTCATGCAGAGTGAACTCTGCTCTACTGGTATGAGCGATACGGCGCAACCGCATTGGCGACAGCACAACTCACGGCTAACCTCCAAAGTTATTAATGCATTGAGGAGGTAGAAAGCGATGTCTTTCTTTACGGGACCTTTAATCTGCTCATCAGAGGATGGGACGGTCTTGAGACGTTCGAAATTTTGTCTTTTCGACATTCTTCTTGTCATTTACCGATGTCATGCGAATTTCTGTTCATTTACAGGATGCTTTTTTTCCTTCCGTGCGTTGTGTAGTCTCAAAGTACGTAGTAAGCTGTTTGTTATCTAACTGGTAGAGCCTTGGTGTATTGGTACTCGGATTAAGAAGTAGACCTCTTCAAGACAGTTTTTTTTTTAGAATATATCCTAAACAAAACTCTTGATTGGGATTCTATTTTAGAACGAACATATATTTGTTGTTTATTTATTATGTCTGCATAAAAATATGTTTTCGTGAATTATTTGTTTTGAATCTTTATAAAATTCTGGTTTGAAATCCTTATCCATGAATATGTATTTGCCATTTTAAACGATTTATTTTGGCCACTATTTAATAACTTGATAATCATCTATTTAATGAGTTGATATATTTTATTAAAAAATTTAAATATTCTTTTTCAATAAAATACATCAACTTATCAAATTTTATAAATATTATTTGTGTTGTAAAACCATAATTTTCAATCAGGAATTATTTCATGCTTCCCTGATCCCTCCCCGATCCGATCCCCCCCCTTGTTTATGATCTAGATCCGCCTCTGCACTGATGTTAAAGTTTTAGTGTCATTGGGTTCATTGTGCAGCATTTTTGTCTTTTATGTTCTGTTGTCCTCGACTTGTTAGCTTTTTAATATGCCGTTTACGGATGTATATAACTGAAACATTTTGGCATCCACTATCGGAATCTGTACAATACTAAGATAAATTCAAACTTTTCAACTTTCCCCATGTGTTTGTAACTTTTCAGAATTGTTTCGTGGTATGGTACCTGTCATGTAATATTATATTACGCGTGCCGATTTTTTCGATCCGATTTTAACCATTTATCCTTGTGTTTAGCTTAAATTTCTTTGTATTTAGTAAAAAATGACTAAGACACTTTTTTGGTTCGTTGATATCTTAAATATGACAAATTCTCTTTTTGTGTTTCAGGTCAGTTGACAATTTGATTTGTTTTTTCTGCTCACGCAAATAAGGATTTATCTATTCGTTATACAAACCGTATTGGTAAGTAAATACTTTTTATTACATTTCAAACGTGGTAGTTTACGTATCTTTTAAGTAGGTACTTGGTACATTGTAATAAATACGCTTGTTTCTGCATCGTTGACTTCAGTTGAGAATTATTAATCAATAAATAATTTTCGCCGTAGTGTATATTCTAACATTATTTCACAGAAATGTGTGTGTTAGATAACTCGTAAACTCCATGGAACATAATATCTTGCTGTTCTTCTTTTAAGTGTTATTAGGTATAAAACATCTAAATATACAGGCTTTTTTGACTAAAGTTACGTTAAAAAAACCATTTTAAACCTGCCTTCTTGTTTTATTTCGTTTCTCTTTATTGCATTCAGCGCCCTTCTCCGCTGTTGCTGAGATGTTGAACCATTTTGCGGGAAAACATCCCACAACCTCCTGTAAACTATTACCAAGTTTAATAACATTTTGCCCAGAGTTTTCCTTTTTTATGGCCATGCCGAAGTGAAACTTTTATCACAAAGACTGTCTGTCGCTTCATTGTTAATTTTAGTCATTGTTATCTTTTATTGTGTGTGACGAACAATCTGCCAACACCAGACTTATCTCTACAATATTTTAAATGAATTTGTTTCTAGAGAAAGTAATGTCAAGGCTTAAGAAGGTGTTTACAACGTGACGCATTGTCATTTTCGAGTATACTTTTTTAGTCGAGTGTAACTACAAGACAATAAAATAGTTGTAAAGCATTGAGAAGTGCGTGTAACTTCCGACTTGAGTGTGAGTTGATATATTTATACAGTTCATAAAGCAGTGCTCATTGTAGAGGAGGAGAAAGTGGCGCGCCAGTTCGTTCCTCCTCGCTGGAGGTACAGCAGCTCATCCTCAGCTCTTGAAATGTCGGGGAAACAGAGCCAAAGGGGTAGAGTGTCTCTCTTCCTCGCTGATAATGAGTAGCTGCGACGCGCTCTATATTTAAAACCTGACACTCGCAGGCGCTCGCTCGCGCGCGCTAGCATTTCGCCTTCAGAGGAGACGATGGCACTGAAGCGCTGCAAGAGAGGAGGATAAAAGGAGAGGAATGAGAGGCAAAAGAAAACGACGGTAACGATACGAAAGCAAGAGTTCTAGTGGACGAGTGGGCAGAAATTACTCATTGTTATGTATTTATTAATTGGTTCGTTGTGTAATGTGGTGAAGTTCGGCGCATGAGACCTTCCTCCCACGGATTCTTATACCATATGATTTTCTGGCATGGAAAACCTAGGTTTAACTTTATTGGTAAGAAAATATTGATTTGACGTAAATGTTATATTTTTGCAAGACGTAAATGTTGAACTGATTAATTATAAGAAATTACGGTAAAAAAAATTAAATCTTATTTCAAAGTTAAATGTTTAGTTGTTAATAAAAATGTTCTGTTCTGTAGTACTTATTATTGGTGTACATAAACTATATTCTGACTTGAAATACTCAAATCATCGGCGTGTTAGCATCATATAACATCTTAAATGAAAAAAAGATATTGTTCTGGACGATGAGTTTTGTTTTTCAAATAATGCCTAAACGGTTGAGCATCTTATTCCAAAGTAATATCGGAAATAATATAATCCAAATTTACTGAAATGCCTTTCAACTGTATCAGAGTATTTGAATTGCATGGTTGTGTTTACAATTTACCCAATTTTTTGAGAATGAGGTGTATGGGAATTAGTGCTATTAAGTTCCTGAGGTGTACCCAACCGTCATTTCTCTGGAGTTGGTGAGGGAAAACCTCAACTGAAAATCTCACCCAGTAGGACCGTACCGAACCCTTAGTCTACTCCTCAGCAGTACCTTGGGTAAAGGACATTGTACCGCTGTTATAAGTGTTATGAGAAACTTCATGTCGTATAATATGGCTTCATGAAGAGATTACCGAATATTCTAGTAGCTAGCGTTAAGTAAAGGAAAGTACAAGGAAAGGAGACAATTTGGGAAGCAAGAAAACAAATTGAAGTGTGAAATTAATAAATAGTAGGAAATGGAATAATAAATAAATTATTATTATATAATTGGTAAAATAAAGATTAGCGTGATGGAGCAGATGTATACAAGAGTTGTTTCAGAACAGTGTAAGAATGGACAGGACGGTCAGAGGTACAGTATAACCCCTCTTAACCGGCCTTGAATCAACCGGTACTCGGATTAACCTTCCTATGCCGAGGAACAGTTTTTTTTCTTTAGCGTATAACTGATTTTTTTCAAACAGTGGTACATACACGAGGAATATATTGTATTATAGTAGATACGCACACGCCTCCTAGTTGGCGGTGAAGGGCAACGCATAGAGCGGCAGAGATGTTCAGTGCAATGGCATTCATGATAATCTGTTGAAATTGTAAGCTCTTCTTGAACGAAAATCAATTTTTCATTGGAACTTCGGATTAACCGGTCAAACGAGTAACCGCCCAGGGTCTCGGTCCCGAACAGATCGGTTAAGAGGGGCTTTACTGTAATATGAAAATGATAGTAGTAACATGTGAGAGGTCGAGATTCGACGACTGTATAGCACGACAGAAATGAATAAGAATAAGGTGAGAGCAACATGACGATTGCGTAGACAGCGAAGACTGGGGTGAAGAGAGAGCAGTGGAAAAGGTCTGACGTACCCGTCTGCGGCACACGAAGCAGCAGCAGCAACGTCGCCTTTCTCCCCCTTATTCCGGCCCGCTACCCCCCAGAAAGACGCGGTTTTGTTCTCTTAATTTATGCAGATGGCGCGTCTAAGTCGCTTGAAGGACTACTCGTTCTGCGCGTTGCATTTAAGCGCGCCTTCTTATTGTATTTAGGCTCGAGAAGCTGGAAGGAAGGCGAAAGCGTGAAATTTGGACCGCAGAGAAATATGTCGTGGAGGAAGAAAATTTCCTGCGTCGTAGACGCCGCCACTGATGGGGATGAGATTTCATCACGAGTAATTGCTGATTCATTCACGTTATACGATGTTTAGGTGTGAATTTCCTGTCTCGTTCTGCATTAGACNATATATATATATGCTATCCAAATTTTCTCAATTCTTCTCTATATTTCGCACTTGATATTTTTTCTTATTTTAATTTTACTCTTCACGTTTCGGCGTATCGATGGCATTTATTTGTACGTCCAAAAGTTTCAGATTTTCATCTCTACGAAACTTTTGCTGAGATTCATTACTACGGTTACAATAATGGAATGAAAGAGATCAGTGTTACCTGTTAAATAAAATTGTGTTTCTTATGTTTGTTGGGAGTGGTTTATACTAAAAATGGGAACTGTGCTGACGATAACGACAGACATTATACCGTTTCCATTGTGTTTGTTTTCTTCGAAGCAGCATTTCTCAACCTTTTTCAATTAGGGATGGATTATTCGAGTATGAATGTTCTAAGTTCAGTAACACATTAATAATAGCTTAGAAACCAATTTCATTGCATAGTATGCCAGACGTGTTTGATCCACATATTTTTATCTCTTGGGAGTCTGATGCTATTAAAATATATTTAATTGTTTCGTCTTTTGAATCTTAAGGCAGCCTCCATCCTCGGGCCAAAGTTTGAGAAACGTGAACAGTGGACTATCGGAAGTAAAGTTGTACGTGGTGGTTCTGATAAAAAAAATTGGGATAATCAAAATTAATTTTATTGGGTGGTGGTTTCCCTCATAAGTATGTAAGTACTGGGAATGGTAACATCGACATAGACACGGTTGCTTTTGTACTTTTCTTTTCAATGATATCAGTTCGGATTATGGAGCGTTTGGATAGCGGACGTTCGGACAATCCATGCTTTTCAACTTCAGATTTCAGTATAATGTATAAACATATCGTTATTTCTCCTTTTCGTTCCTTTCATTTCATCTTTTGTGCTCATAGTTGACAGTAAGTCTAATCAAAGAAACTGAATAAAGGTGACTCCAGATATTTGTCATTCGGCGAATCCCGTGCGACCGTTCGCCGAATAGCGAATAGTGTGTATGGTTTGCTTGCTCTTTGCTTCATCACGAATACCGGTGCTCGCCCTACACGCAGCGTGTCGGTCTTTTAGGCACATCTAAGAAAGCCGAGCAATGGCGAGCATTGGCGAGCGATACTCGCCATTCGGGATTGGCCTAATGACGAATGTCTGGAGCCACCTTTATTCTTACTGTCTCGTCACGTGTAGAACTGCCTCCGTTTGTCGTTACACTCCATCCACCCCGGACACCTCTTCGCCGCGCCGCTGGGGAAGACCTGCTCGAAGCGAGGGCGGGAGCCGTGAGCAGGTGAATGATGGTGCAGGGGAAGCAGAAGAAGGAAGGGCTGCAGTTAAAGGGTGCGGGAACGTCCGTTTCCTCTCGGCACGGCGAGACGGGAGCGCGTCGAAACACGTTCGCTACTGCGCGTCGTTTAAGCACGCGTGCCTCAGAGCAGGGAAGTTACATTCCTCTGCGATATTCTTGGAAGACTTTCTTGCTCTCGTGTGCACGCTTATTTCTTGTGTTCTCTTATTAAACACGTGAAATTTGAGTGACCTAGCTTCTCTCGGTCGAAAAAGACGAACGCAAATATTTTAGTAATATAATGACTGAATGGCCACTGTCATCCACACCAGTCTGGTACTTTTTTGTTACTGTTGAAAAGTAAGATTTGTTTGTTTGCTAATTTTTCCTTTCTTCCTATTGAAATATGTTTCTAGACGAAACGAGACTAATTTCTTTGAGTTAACGAAAACTGACCATCTCTTATATCCCAAATCCATTTAACAAAGTTCATGTTAAAAGATGCAATGCTGTTATTACTTCCTTCAATTGCAGATTGACAGTCAAACCACAGTTTGCTGTCACTATGGTTGCAAACGACCATATTTGCTGTCCAGAAGCAAGAAATCAGAATGATTGTTGAACACACTGGCACTCCTAGGAGGGATCTCTCCGTACGTGGTCACTGTACTTTCTCTTATCCACGTTTTTTCGTGATGCTTACCCTAGGATCCAAAATCCAATTCTTTTCTACTCGCCCCCTTGTTTGAATAACGGACTCATACAGACAGACTTCTCACCAAAAATTAACCGACGTTAACTTTTAAGTTATTTATCCTATTTTATATTTGTTTATTTCTTTATTTCGCGTTGTGAATTAGCTGACCAATGATGATTTTATATCTACAAAATATTTTAATGGCAGTTTTTAAAAGAAATTCGGACCGAAGGTGGGGCTAGCCTCCACCCCTTTGTGTAACGTGCCTTCCCTGAGCATTTTGTTAAAAATCGATGTAGATTGAGTTTTTAAAAGATAAGGGATCACCCGAGATCCGTTGCTGATAAGTTAAGCGTTTTGTATTAAGGCTGTGTTAAAGGGAGTTACCATGTCTGTGGTTTGAGAACGTTCTCGTTGGTAGGCAAAGGTGATCGGTGGAATAGGAAATCGAATTTTAAAAGATGTCTCTTAAAGTATAGTATGTAAGTGAGCATAGAAAGAAGTGGTCCCAATATTTCAATCCCAGCTCTTTACTATTGCGACCTGGCAAAAAGGTATCACGTAGTTCATTTATTCAGTCAGTCATACTTTCTTTCATTCCTGGATACTCCTCGATATAAAAATGTATCAGAGAACCCTTACTTTTGTTGAGAAGTAATGTGTGGGTTTCTGTGCAAGGTGAGGACTGCAGATGAACACCCATTCTCGTGAAGACCCTGTGCGGAAAGCGTATGTTGCATGATGATAATTAGCGGCATAGCAACGGTGGTTCTTGTGGCAGCGGCAGGAAGTACAGAGTATTGGTTGCGCATAAAATATGTCTAGGATGAGGGAATCCGATGACGATGCGGATTGTGAGAGAAATCTATGTGCTCTTGTCCTCTGATTCATAATTCTACACTTTCTTATTTAACTTGTTTCATTATTTATATAATTGTAGCTTTCTCTTATCTCATTTTGACAAAACTTTATTCTTCAACAAAAAAAAGGCTAAGCACGGGGAATGCGTAACTTTTTATTGTATTGATTTGGTTTTCGGTTCAAATGATTTGTATTTTCTACGAAATTGAAGTTTATTGTAGTAAAATTTTAAAATGGAGCATCCTCAAGTGATAATTTGCCCGGATTTAGTGTTGGTAAAAAAGCAACTCATGGTTCAGGAATACTTTTTATAAAACAAACTAAATCATGAAAATGTTGTCCTATGCTGACAATAAATTATATTTTTAGTTATTTGTTGAAATTCAGTACAGCATTTTTACATAATTTTATCTCGCATGAGAAATTTCGATGAAAATGGTCATTTTTATGTAGTTCTATATTTAGCGTATTATATTTTAATATAGTCTTAATGTATTAAATACATCTTACTAATTATGAAATATTTTATACTAACAATATGAAATATTATATTTTAAGGAGCATTACTTTTATGAGATGATATATACTTTCTTGTTTAAATAGAAAGTACGAGAACAGCTAAAATATATTGCATGTAGTTTTCTAGAAACCCAAAATTAATTTCTACAAAATAAAAATGTTACTTATAAAAATGACTTAGTTAGAAGTAAAAGTTATAAAACTGTTATGAATAAAATGTGTGTTTAGCGAATTGTTTTCCTTATAATCCTTTCACTATATGCCTTTCCATGGTCGGGAACTGTACAGAAGAAAAATACCTGACGCTCTCTGCTAGTCGACTCTCGAGATCGGTATCCGTTGTGTTCCCCTTGCATCGCTCCCCACCACATACTTTTCACCACGCATNCCTCCTCCTCCTCTTCCTCCTCTTCCCTGTTTAGTCTTCCTCTGTGTTGTCTCGCAACACAGCTTTGGTTCGGTTTCTATCGCCGTCGTCCTGATGTTTCACGTATCACCTTTTCACCTTTGATCTGTATTATTTAAATTTTCCTTTAAAGGCTTTTTAATATTTTTTTATTGTACCAAATATAAATTTACAATCTATTCAATAAGGTGTAATCAATAAATATATATTATAACTTGGTCAAATACATGTTATAAAAAGTATCCTATTAGTACTTTTCAGCTCTTTTTATTTCAGAACACATTAAAATCATTAGAATGAAATCATTTTCTGTATTCAGTTTTTGTCATATTATATACCTTAACACTTCCTGCAGTATTTTGAGTCAGTTTTTTTTCAATGCGACGATGTTTTATTATCTTATCGTTTTATGTACTTATCTCTGCACTCTTACCAGTATCTTATCGTAATGGACCGGCGTGGCCGAACAGGAGCAGGATAGGTCATTTTAATGACTCTCACGAAAGGTTCAAAATGTGCAGTATGAATTTACTAACACACATAATCGTTAAAAAAGCCTGTACAAATGCGTTTGAACACGTGGAGTACAACGCTTTTTTAAGTCATTAGACAAAAGTACGTTTTATGTTGAAACAGTGGCTCGTTTGTTCTGTGCCAATTAACAAATAGCATGTCAGTTATGTCATATTCTCTTTGACACTGACTTTGATCTCGCTTTCCCAAGGATGTTCTCATTGGAATGTTTTAACGTGAATAAATGATTCCCCTCCTTTCGACGTATGCTATTGGTTGAACTGCATATCTGCATAGGAGGTAATTCATTTCTTGCTTGTTTGTCATTTTAGCCATTGTGGTAAATACTGCGACATTTTTATATCTATTTTGGTCCGCATACTTGGTTCATTTTATTTTCCGGTGATTGTTTGTAGGGTGGACTACAAATACCGGAAACTCGTTTATTACTGGAAACGCTGTGAAATTATATTGCTAAATCTTCGAATAGCTTTTGAGTGGTTGACTGCTCAGAAAGTGTGGCGAATATTAATAAACGGGAAAACTGTGTCTAAGAACTTCATAAATTACGTACTAATTCCCTGAGGACATACCGTATAGTTAATTACTTTATTGTTATTTGAAACTTCCTACGTAAAACAAGAGTAATTCTGCTTCCTAAGCATTTTTTTAATTATGCTCGTGTAACTTTCAACACAGTGAAGCATGTGTCGGTTCAATGACTGAAGCAGTTCTGATAAGTTGAGATTACATTGGAATGACATTTCTTAACTACGACTCTGATGAGCACAGAAGTGTACTTTCTGACTCATTGTCATTTGTTTACTTGCTTTATGAACCTTTAGATTTTGAGGTTTACAGGGTCATTGATGAAGTTTTCTTTTGTGTCTTATTTTAATGAAAACTCACTTATTTTTATTTCACAATTCGTTATTATTCGCATAATGTGGATGATAAAAGGTTCCAATACGACTGTATGCAATATTGTATGTTTTTTCAATGTTTTTAAATGATTCTGGTCTCCTTAAATGTAATGATTACATTCTGTTCGTTAATGAATACCCTTTATCTATACGCAGCTCTTGAGAGAATTGTGATTGAATGAAAATATGTCGGTTTGATTTGTGGAAAATATTCTTTGTACCGAACCTTATTTTTATTCACATATTTTAAATATTTGAGGTTCCTTGCTGTCTCATTATCTTTTTATATAAACTTATGTAGAGATGATATTTTAATATCTCAATACGATCTTGCTAGTTGCGACTGAGTTGACGTGAGAATAGTTTGAAGTAAATCAATCAAAAACTTAAATGGTAAAGTGCGAAGAGTAAATACTTTAGGAAATTATATTTCAGAATTATTTTATGGTATTGACGGATATTCCTGATACAAATACCGAAATTTTAAAGCATATTTTTACTAAAAAATATTATTTTTTCTCTTTTTTCCCACCGTCTTATCACTGCTTATTGTATGCCTTCTTTCAAGTCGAAATTGTTGATGAATTCGGGTTGGTATGAACTGTTTCTTTACTACTTTCCAATTGTATATCACAACTTATTCATTAATTGACGCAAAAAAATGGTCATAATATTGATCAGCCTTCTATCTAATTATGGAGGCGTTCCACCTCTTAGCAATTGATATAGGAACGTGCGTTGGCCAAATTCCTCTTGGAGAGCGCACTGCAACGCGGCTTCACTTGAAAGCCGCTGCATTATGTATGAGGTCCTTCCCTTACTCTTGGGTTAAACGACGGAGGCTGTTGCTGTCCCTATACTGAGAAGCGCTTTCAACGCAGGTCTCCCGACGCCTTACGTGACACGCCCTGGACTCCTAACTTTATTTCAACTTTTTAAATGATCGTTTGTGACCACAATTAAAAGAATTATGAAAAAAAACCATTTTATTCTTATTCTACTCACTAATCTCATATACTTGGAACAGTCGTTAATATACCTGTGCGAAATATTATATGTTCTATTATATAAGAATCATCCGAAGAAGCATGGTTCTGATATTGTTTGTTTATGTATTGAGTTTAATAATATGAGTTCGCATTACAGAAATATGACACTTATCAATCTTGATAAAGTCAAAAAGAAAATTCTTACGAGAAAATTATGATTCATTTCTAATTAAAAAGTCGATGATTATACCTTTAGCTCAAGATCCATCGATTGGAGTGTACCGGGAAAATTGATGCCAGGCAGAGAAAGAAAATTACTTCAAGTTCTTAAAATGTATTAATGTTTTATTATTTTTATACTTATTGAACAAAATATGGTTTTTGTTCACTCTTGAATATTTGTTTTACTAGTTAGTGAGTGTTTTCATGATTTCCCCAACCCAAATAAATAGATGAATGCTCGCAGTGTTTTTCGTCATTTCTTCGTATCAATATTTCGTATTAAATTTAATACGGAATTGTTTAATGTATATTTTCAAATGGCATGCAATTAAATTATCTTTATTCACTTCCAACTTCATCTCCAAAACTTTATTTTCATGTTTGACTAATTTTATTTATTTCGTCGAATAACCCATTATTTTTATATTTTTCTGACCTAATTGGGGCCAATTTTGTGTGAAACCCTTTTGAAAGAACCATGGTAGACAAAGTGCACAGTTATCGCAGAGGGCAGTGTGACGATCAAGGAACAGCTGGGAGGACGACTGCGTCTAACAGGCTCATGTTGTTTGATGGCGTCGTTTCCAAACTTTGTGATCCCGTTGAATTGCCTCGAAGCGTTAGAGTTCCACTCACCCCTTCTACGTCTCAGTGTCCTACGTTATTTCTCTCTCTCTCATCCACTAGATTTGGTAAATTTCTCCGAATGGTGGTTGCGGCTGTTGAATTGATATGAGATCGTGAAACTTTTGCGATTAATTTTTGGTACAAAATTTTTTCACACGTGTTGAAAAAGGTTTACTTTCAAGCCTTATGAATGACTGTCATTTCTAAATTAATTTGTCCCTTTAATTGATTTCCATTTTAACGTTCGTGTAACCAGTATTCGGAACATATAAAGTTATTTCTGGAAAACCAAGCAGGTGATTGTTTTTACTAAAGTATGACCTTTGAGAAAAAATTTCTTGTCCTTTGTCCCATGACCCATTTTGTGATTTATATAAGGTATTATATCATTCGGTTTTGATTGTTGACGGGTTCACTGCATATTGCTTTTCGTACAAATTCAGTCCTCGTTTCTAAGACGAATTATGCGTTGTGCATACGTGAACAGGTAGATACGGAAATGTCATTTAGCATATTTACGCAAACTTTCTAAAAAAAATATTAAGGTGAAGAAGAGATGTGATGTTGAGTGAAATTAAGAATTATATAGAGGTGAAATGTAAATGAGGAACGCAGGGGAAGAAATAGAAAGTTTATTATACAATTTTTTCCGAGAACATTTTTGAAGTTTGAAACACTGCTTTTTTAAACCCAAATTTTGGAACGTTAGGACTTCTTTTGAAAGGTATAATGACATCTTATTTTCTAACGTTTCAAAGTGAATATTCAACTTACTTTCCATTGTACAATAGTTGTGGAGGAGTGTTTTAATATGTTGAAATTTTAGATGTAGGTACTTGTCATATTTCTCTACTGTTGAATATGACTTTTTCTAACTGTGCCATCATTTTATACCTATTTATGATGTTTAAAATCTAGTAGACACGGATGTATTCTGGAATACATCTAATTGATTGCCAGGGCTCTAATGACCTTGATACGGGAGGTCCTAAAGCCCCAAGAAAAAATCTAATTGATTGCCAATAAAGAACATAGTGTATGTTTTGATTGATTCTAACACTTATTACTTGAAGTATTCTAGATAATTGACATTTTTTGCTTTCTAATGAAAGTAAAATTCTGAAGAGAGAGTCTTTCCAGAGGAGCCAAGTCACTTTGGCATATGAAAGAAAACTTGAAGAAAAAAAATTCTGACCATGAAACGTTCTTTTTCCTTGCGTGTAAACCCAAATTAAAATAATTTTCTTATACACCAACATTTTTAGAGATGTTTTGGTGTCAGCATCTGAGCTAATGAGAGTACTCAATTATGTAAAGGACCATTTTGTGCTTCTGCAAATGGCATAGAGCAAATTGCTCAAAGGAGAACGTTATATGAAGTTAAGTTTGAAGTAAAACAAAATGGTCCTTCACATTTTATGCTCTCTCACTAGCCCCTTATTCTGAGACAAAACAAGCCTTGTAACGTCGCCAGTGGATGAAAATGAACCTATAATATTCTGCCAGTTAAACTCTTTTTCCTTGTATATACTGCGCACAATCCAACAGATGGAACAATACGAAAGCCATAGACAATAACAATAAAGTATAAACAATACGAACGCCGTATACCATCTTGGTGCGTCAGATTTTTGAAAATATAATGATAAATATAAAAATATAATGAAATAAGGAAAACAAATTCCTCCACTTCCGATATATACATCAACAATGATGAAGTATGTATTATTAATTTATTTTAGAAAAATTAAATTTGAAACATAATATATGTCTAATGGTCCATTAACTTTAAGTGTGTAAGTCTACGCATAGATTTATTTGTCATGATACTGGAGCAAACTATTTTCGCTGTTCAATTTTTTAATGTCTTTTGGCGAGGTTCAGGCCATGAGGCGTACTCTTACACCTAACCTTTGGACAGGGAATTGGGAAGGAGAAATGTTGGTTTTTCTGGGTAACTTATAGTACCGAATCGACATTTCTCTTGAGTAGGTGAGGGGAACCGCAGCTGTAAACCTCACGTAGTTCGGCCGAGCAATTCAAACGCTCTACGGTCAACAGGATCGTGGAAGCGAAGACTCTACCAGTAGACCACCGCTGTCGGGAAATTTATATTTTTCAGTTCATTTTATATTTTGGTATTTGTTTCGAAAGTGGGAACGTTTTGTTCATGTGAATATTTCCTTTGATTCTTTCTAGATTCTTTGGAACTCATACGAAGCCAACGAATACATAATAACCTTTGTGTGAACCTTTCTGATTTTGTTTGTTTCACTACATGAAATACGAAGTTATTTGGATGTTTGATTATAAATATTGGTCATTGTTCCTTTAGGATCTCCCACTGTTTTATCAATTCATCGAAATGTACTTTGCTTTATCTAGGTTTTTTTAGGTGTTGTTTCGTAAGTCACTCTTCCAATACATGGTACACATCTCTGTGCTGTATGTTTCGTTGTGTGCGTGCTTCGGACTTCCGTTCGTTTCCCCTATTGTGTGTTTTGTTGTGTTTTTTACTTATCTTCACGAACATGCAACAAATTTTCGAATTGCTACTGGTTTTCTTTCTTTAGTATTGAAATTAATCTCATTTGAATTTGTCTGTTATGTTACAAATTTTTATATACGTTTTATAAACGTGTTCATTAGTGAAATAAACATTTTTCTTTGTATACATTTGATTTTACCAATAATACCGTGTATGTGCTTATTATACATGAACCTACTTCTTTCAAATCTATACGAGATATATCTTACTCCTGTCTTCTTGAATTAATTTGAATTGTATTACGCTTGACTGGTTTGACTGTTCGTTACTTAAAGAGTGATGCGAGAACATTCTTCTTTGAACACGTCTTCTCCTTAATGCATCCATCCAGGGTTGTTGATCTGTGAAATTAATAATAATGTTGGAATGGCGATTTGAATTCATTATTAACAAAACCTTGTAGATTGACACTACTCCTGGAGTCATTGTTCTCCAGGGCTTCAAACGGAAAACAAATTATAAATCCCTTACCAATAATGGATCGTTGGCAACATACTGATTGGTATATGATAAATATATTGAAAATATTGTGGTATAGTGTAAGAAATCTTTATTATTATAAATTAAAGCTAAAACGTTTTCTCTGACTTTGTCAGCATCTTCAGGCTCGTAATTCAGATTAATATTTTGACAAATGCGCTCATTCAATTTAAATACTTTACCATAAAAATTCTCACATCTATGATAGACATGAAGCTGCGGAATGGTTTCTTGCGTTGGCAGCTTGTGGAAGAATGTTGCTAACTCTTACAATACATTTTACGCTATCTTGTTGTATAAGGGAAAATAAAATAATGTGTAACTTACGTATTTAAAGAAATTTTGAGGAAGCGCTTAATAGGAGTCGAGCAGACTTGTTGGTCTTAGTGCAGGCATTTGGTGGTTTGTTCAAAGCATGTAAAGAAATTTTGATGCCAATCATATCTTAAGCATACCATAGTCCTTGAATAGTTTAATCCTATTTTTTATTGAGTCTACATCTCATTATTATTATTATTATTTTGCTTTTTAATGACAATGATATGACAAATATTCGCGTAAATGTGTTCTTCATTCTTAGGACGATTTTGACAAATTCTTACATTCTGTCCTTAATTATTTTCTTTCTGATAAGTAGCAATATTTTTATGATATAATGTAAAGAGTGATGAGACAGCTATACTCTTTGTAAAACTTTATTTAATATACATCAATGTCGCGTTGTATCCCATTCTTTACTTTTTTATTAGTAGCATTTACGAGAACGCCACTGTACGCTGCTAGGGAGATGACCTCCGCCGATTTTTCGCTTTGCGCCTCACCGCCGTCACTCTTCCCATTTTAAATGTCTCTTCCTTTCCCCTCCGTCCGGATGTCGGAGTGCGCCTTCCGCCCATCCATTATGTTAATCTCCCATCTCCAGCATTTCTCCGTCCCTTCACCCTTCTTCTCCCTTCGGTGTCGCTGCTGCTGCACGTGTCTGTCCTCTTCGTGTCAGTCCGCCGCTGACCGTCCGTCCGTTCGTCTGTGCGCCCGTCCCTCCGTCCGTCGGTGCAGCAGGGGTAGCGTGCGGGCGCGACCGTCGGCGCGTGTACCTGTCCATCTGTGACGCGTGTCTGCCCTG
Organism: Laupala kohalensis; assembly: GCA_002313205.1. Classification (NCBI taxonomy): domain Eukaryota; kingdom Metazoa; phylum Arthropoda; class Insecta; order Orthoptera; family Trigonidiidae; genus Laupala; species Laupala kohalensis. Next base: position 822,845 of record NNCF01127410.1, on the reverse strand, counting down.
CTACCTGTCACTTCCCGCCCGCTCGCTAGCTCGCCGTGTATGCCTCCTCCCATTTTTGCACTGGCGCTGCTGTCCTCGTTCATACCGTTTTGTTGTTTCTGCCCGTGCTCTCATCCGTGTCACTTTTCGTGTCTCTGCTCATGGCACATTTTTGTCACGTATCTCATTCACGCTCGGTCGCTGCTCTAATGTTTCGCTCGCTCACGTCCCGAAAGAAACGTGAGTTTGCGGAAGCTGCTTACGAATATCTTTTCGATGTGTGATATTCATCAGTTCGTTATTATTTAGTATAATTTGTTACATTTATAAACCATCAAGTAAAAAATAAATGTGAAACATTTCTTGATTTTTGTGTACGAGTTTATTTTTCAGCTTGTGTGGTCCATCTACGCACATGGACATTAATATCTCCTCTGAAGAATACTTCATGTATGGACTTCAAGTATAATGGGTGTATTTCATACCGTTTATAGTTCTGTTGAAATGACTTGCAAGAATTTACGCGCTGTTGTTTGCGTGTTGTTGGTAATAACTCAATAGTAAACTAACATCCAAAAGACTGGGCATTTTTATCATAGAGAGATATCGTTATATTGAGAGAAATCAAAATTTGATGTAATACGATTAAAAAAAGTAATATTACAAACTCACAAATATTTACTACATAAAATAATAAAATTCTTTACTTACATTAAATTGAAAGAAACGCTGTTTTAGTGTTTTCTGCTGTATCTATACATTTTCCCTATTACACCATCAAGATAATAATAAATTTATTGTCAAAAAACAGTACAAACTGCGTATGACCACGTGGAGGACAATAAACTAATTTACTCTCCGGAAGCAAGCAAGGGACCATCCCATCAATTCCGATCAAGAACCCTAAGGCAGAGGCGGATTCAAAAATTTCAGCAAAAATTCCTAGATAAGATAAAGAGTCAGCTGCGAATTATAATACATATATAATGTCAATATGTTTGTAATTTAACGCAAATATGTTTGTAAATTTACATGTACAAGTTATTATCGAACTATAGTTATCATCCTCACTATTTTTCAATTCTATGTAAATTTATGGAAGAAGTCCGTCATTTTAGTTTCCCTTACCCCATCCAAAACACTGACGACTGAAATATCGTTATAATGAATAAATGCACCACTTTTATTCAACCAAACAACACTCGTTCATTTCGTCGTTATAGAGAGAGAATCTTAATAGGAAGTATCGTTTTTAAGAGAGACCACTAATTATCTAAACCAATTAAAAATTGAAAATCTTAAATTTGTTTTGTTTGTTCCGATTTCCTATAATAATGTACTATTTGTGTATCATTGAGTAATGCACACACAAAAAAAGACCGTCTTTCAAATTGAAAAAGGTTTGTGTACATGTCACTGTTAATGTTATCTACCTGGCATAGTTATCATGGAGATTTGAAGGATAAAGACTTCTTTTATGAACATGGCTTATCGCGTTTCAATTTTTTTTTAAATTACAATTTGCAATATTATTGTATCAATATGTTGCATGTGCACTGTAATATGTATTTACATATGTATGGAGACTCCTTTATTACTATTTCTTGGTTGTTTTGAATAAACTATCTGTACTTAAGTTGGTTCAAAACTAGCTCAAAACTATCTCTGCTTTGGAATACTGCTACTTGTACTTCACTGTGTTTTTACCGCTTCTATCCCACTCTTCTAGTTGAAATTGAAAAACATCACCCCGCTTCATCTGTCTTATTTTGACAATTTTAATGTTTGGTGGTTAAGGTCTTAATACATATAATAATTTGAAATAATTATATAAAGATAATAATCGTGATGGTTAGTCCTTCTCCTCTCTTCGTGAGGATACACGTACAAAATAATACCTAATACAAAACCTTTTCCGGACATTTCTACTTCTGTCATCGACGTACTAGTTTTATTGCGTTGCCCGTGGGCAGAAAATATTCATGAGCATAATGTAACACCTCTCTCACCCAGCGAGTAGGACAGGTGTTACGGATTGCGTAAATGTTAAATTAACCGTGGCGATTTATCATGACTGACATGAACAATGTACGTAACGTAATTGGCACTTTGGTACACAAAGTATCAATTCATACATTGTTTACTTTGGTTCACACGGAAAGAATATAGCTTAAGCACGTTTATTTTCTGTTCTCCGTCATTTATAATCATCTGTAATAATTGCGGGCATTTTTTCCCGTATTTTTATCTTCTTCGTCCATAGTCGCCATTACCGGGAAGTTACACGTTGTACGATGACATGAAATCAGTGGTATCTGTTGCTTATTAGTAATTCTATTATTTTCCAAGACGTGATTGTTTTCTGTGCATAACTTTAGTTTTGAATATCGAGTTATGCACAATTCATAAGTTATTTAGTGGCTTACTTTTCAACCTTTGAGAACTTCATGAATTGTGCAATGTTCATGAATTGCACTAGAACTTTATGAGCAGATATTTGACCCTTTCAAGACAAAAAAGTATTATTTTGTGCCGTAGTCTGGAACTAGCCGTTGACTAATTGAGTGGAATTTGTGGGCGAATCATACGACGTCTTATTAGAGCATAACGGTAAAAACAGATCATTTTTTATGTAGGTTCCGTAGTATATTATGTGCTGTCTTATAAAAATATATGTATCATGGTTAGTTCAATATGCAACAACAGCGAAATTTTTAGTTTTTTGATGTTGCATATCGTGTTATTTTATTCCAGGCGTGTTACCAGGATACTTCCTTATACATCTAAACACCTGATTAGGGTCATTGGATTCTGACTGAAATTTTGTATGGTTAAAATAATTTAGTTATTTGTTTATTTAAGGTCTTTAAATTTTATTATTTAATGAGATTTAACCTCTACAGCCTGTAGTGGTTACAACAAATAATTACGAATCGAACAAAACAAAATTAGAAAATAAACACTTTACAACCCTTACCATGAAGTTTGCGTCCTTTGACTCAAAATAGAACACCTTTTCACTCACTGTATCGAATTTAAACTTTATGGTGGAAGTGAGATCTTACAAATCTTTTGATACAAAAATTAGCCGCCAAAGGGCGCGCAATGAAGTAAAATGAGGTTTACAAAAAACTAGTGGACTTATTGATACTTGACTTTCCAGTGGATTGCTTTCAGGTTATTAGTTTTGGAATTTCTTTCTTTCACATTACGAAAATGTTAATTGTCGCCCGACCAAACACGAAAATTCTAGGGTATCACCACTGGCGTTGACTTAATAATAATAATAAACAACATTCAACTACAAAATAATAATAATATAAGGATTTGAGGGATTTCGTCTGCCTCCCCCCCCTCGTGTCAGTCTGAGCCCCACCCCTTCATCTTAGGCTTTCAAAAATAGCCGTGGAGAACCCTGGGTCAAGGGAGATTAAGAGTTGCAGTGGTCAGTCTTCGGCAAGAAATCTGGACTTCGAAAAAGTAATACTAATAAATGTGAACAAGTTGCTTTCTGTTTTTTCTAATGCAGTTAGATGAGATTTTAGCAGTTTGACTAAATCAAATGAAAAAGCAACAACTGAATTATACATGACTTTGCTCATGTCAAGCTGTGAGAGATCATTTTAATGATTTTTTAAAATTGAATCACGCGATTAAAAACATTAATTGTGAAATAAATGTGTGTTTATCATTATGTTTACTTCACGTTATTCTAACACAAGGATTATAAAAATAATTTAATTTTAGAATTGGTAATGGTGTTAGTAGCCAGACATGAAAAGAAGAAGAAGGGTTGGGACTTACTTGGAACCTCAAAGTCTTATGACCCCTTCGTATTTTTTCCAAGTCGAAAAGCGCCAGTGGCTGTAAGCGTGTACTGTGTGTGATCGTATGTGAACCGTTACAGCATCGTTTGCGATGCTATGAGAGCGAAGACATGTTCTGCCTCGGCGCTTCGCTGAGATCCGCGGTGACCACCCCAGCAACTTCCCGGTGACCCTCGACCTTCCCTCCTTCTCCCTCTGTGAGGTGGAGATTCTCCATCGCTGCCTGAGACAAAACGAAAGGCGGTTCTGCGGTCGGTGCGTTCATCGATCGTCGTCTGTTTGCTGCCTCAGCTGCCGACGCCACGCGACGCCACGCGACGCCTAACCGTCTGGCCACCACTCCACCTCAGACAAATACACATAGAGAGAGAGAGAAACATTTGCGAATCAATGCCATTCACCTTGGATTCCGAGAAGGGGTGTTCTTGGAATAAAAGTTTTGTGATAACTTACTCATGAACGAAAAAAACATTTCTTTTAAAAAGCAGTTTTATTTAATGAATTCTATTATTTAAGTTCATTTTAAAATCTAGGATGATTAATATATTATACGACCTTATTTGGACTGTTCACAATATTTATTAAAATAAAAAGTTATTATATTATTCGACTGTTCACAATATTTGTTGTGATAGATTCATTTACTCAACGTTTCAATCCTTAGTTGGCGCCTTCATCTGGTGCAACAATTAGTAGCAGCTCATAGTAACAAAGTAACTTAACAATTGTACATGATATAAATGTAATTAAAAAATTGTTTAATGAGAATAATGTGTTTTAAAAGAGAAAAAGCCGAGATTATGATGCTTGTTATGTCGGACAAACTAAAATCTAAAATGCAGGAGCGCAAACTAAATTTAAATAGTGAAACACAGTAACATCTAGTAGTTGTAAAAGACACGAACTTTTACTCAACGTGCAGACGGAAATGTTATCGAGTGTTTACAAAATTATTTTATGTTATGTTTGTATGATATCTGCTTTTTTTGTAAACATATTTTAATTTATTGATATTTACGTTTATATCATGTTTATTTGTTTTGTTGCTGGGTTACTACTATTGTTATATTAATACTGATGAAGCTCGGACCAAGGGTTGAAACTGTGTGTAAAGAAATCTATCACTGTAAATACTCTGAACAGTCAATTTAAGGTCCCATAATATATTTACATATTTTTTATTTAATCAGTATTAGAAAAAAAAGCTATTAAAATCATGTTATTTGGTTCAGTTTAATTCTACCGGGTTAGAGTATATTTGTCCGGATATTACATGTTTTTATATTTGTTACCTTATTAACTTTTTACGTCCTCCTGTAGACAAAAAAACTGCTTTTCACTCACAACGTTTCATCAAGGAGTGAAATGCAGTTATTGGTCTAAAAAACGTCATTATAATTTAATAGTATGATAATGATACGTTGTGTCAATATCACTATTCGTTGTGGTGTTTGAATTTTTCGTATTATTCGCTCCAGGAATTGCAAACAGAATTCACACATTTATCAGTTATTAAGTATCTTTCAACCGTGTGTATCCATGTAAACGATTTTGCTCGAAAAATACTTTTTTTGTTGATTGATAATAATTTTTTGTCGACCTTTGTTGTTTTTTCGTTTGTTTCGCGATAGATCCTTATGTAGATGAAAATCACTCTTAATAAACTATTTGTTTTCTTAATTTTCATGACATTTAAATTTTTTGCCTTTTTTACATAAATCAAGTGTCACAAATTGCATTACAATATACGTTCAATTATATCATTATTTGACGTGGATTTGTTTTATTTTAATTCGTTTTTTCCCTCGAAACGTACGTTTTGAATGTAATGAGGGAACATGATAAGCAATCACTGTTGCTGTCAGTTTAAAACTCAATACTGTAGTGTCTGGCCTGCGAAATCTGTCTCCCTCTATACATTGGACATGAAATAACGTCACCTTTGAAAATGCCTGTTTTTGCTCTTTAATTACCTTAGTCCAGCAGTTCTCAACCGGGGGGTTCCCAACCATATTTAAGGGGTGTCGCGGTGATATTAAAGGAGGATGATGTAAAGAAAGGAAATTAATGTGATGGTTGCATTTGATTTTCATTTGAAAGTTTCTCCATATGTGGATGTATGTTAGAAAAACACAAAAGCAAATTTTCGAGTGATAAAGATGATTCCTGTATTTAGTTTTTAGCGCAACCATAGACTAAAAATCCTTTTCACAGAGATATGTCGTGGCGAAAGGGATTAATATATTAAATGCTTTTGTGACGTAGAATAATAGGAGTAGTTGTATTACATTTTTTATACTGTCGGTGTTTTCTTAATGTATAAAATTAGTGCAATGTGATTACATAATAATAATTTTTTACATTTATAATTACTGTCAAAAATCCGTTAGTAATAGTAAGGCTTACTTTTATTATTCCTTTGGGGGAGGTGAGGTGAAATGTTAATTTTATTTATATTTACTATTTGGGTGAGGGGGGTGGGGTCGCGGTAAGGTTGAGAATCTTTGTATCACGCTGACTTACGTATCGTAAGTGATCCTTGTTCTGAGATGAAAGAAATACTGATTCAATGGTGAACCAATTTTTTTTCGGCCGTCACTTTATAATCGGAATGCATAACGTCATCGAAGACTGAAATTGAAGAGTAGATCCTTTTGCAGTGTGGTAGGTCGCGGTGCAGTGTATCAGTTCATTTTCATGGCGCACGTGGGTCGTCGCGTCGCGCTGCCGCCTCGCCGGGCGTGAGGCTTTTATGACTTCCGCGGCCTTGCGCATTACGCTTCCTCTTCTTCCTCCCTCCTTTCCTCTTCACAATGGATCGCGTCGTATCGCTGAACACGCGTCGCGCTTTTTTTGTTTTACCGCATCGAATAGCGTCGTGTCGCGTTGCCCACTAGCTGCTATAAACCCTTGGCTCTTCTTCACACTTCATTACTTTGTCGTCGGAGCTGACAATGAGGAGATGGGAAGTGGTTGCTGGATGAAGCTCGGGCCTGGTGAAGTGTCGGGCTGCGGACTGGTCCCAGTGGCATGACGTCGGCAAATTCACCGAGGCGATGGTGGTGGCGCCGGCGGTGTAGATTTCTGCGATGTTGGAAATGAGGACTGTGGGAACGACGTTATTGTAGTCGCTTATTGTAGATCAGCAGTCTCCGACCTTTTGGACCTCAGTGACTACTAAATTTATTGGATCGTCAACGAACTCAGAAGTTGTGAGTTAAAATTCTATATTCTTGTAAATTCTACGGTATGTTCATTCTTACAAATTTTATTAATGTAAATTCTTTTTTAAACTAAAAGAATACGTCTGTAAAAATAGCCACTGAAATTTAATTATTTTAAAAATATAAAACGGATGAACTTAATGTAAAAGAATATACTTCTTAATACAAAATGTTAGAAAAAACGTATTTAGAAAAACACTTATTCAACTCCTGCAACAAAATCTAAAGACGTTATGTGTACCTTGTCCAAGATATGGATCTTGATCAACACCTAATTGGACATTAATTTCATCAAAGGAGCGTTTTATCATTTTCAATGTTTCTTTTCTATTACTCATATTTATGTCGCAACAAACTAGTTTCTTCAATAGACGGTTAAGAGTTACATTAATACCCCGATTTTTCTGAGGACCATCATAGTTCTGTGAACAACTTTTGGCGACCGCTGGTATAGATGGTAAAGGAATTTGTGTAAAGAGAGTGGTGACTCCATATTGATATGGTCTGGCTTGTATGTCGTTTACGATTACGTTTACTATTATTATTATTATTATTATTATTATTATTATTATTACGTTTACTATTATTATTATTAAATTCTAGAAAACGTACATTCGAAGTCGCTCATAAATTACGTAACGCAAAATTTACAATTTTTTCATACATTCCACCATAAGGCACCTGTAGCGAAACCTCTCCTTTCCCAGTACTTACGTAACATCGGTTCTGACCACAACTCCTCCCTCCACCCGATTAAGAAAAGTTTTGGTTGCTTTTCAGTAAATATGGGGACAAATTCTGATACACTGACTTAATCGGTTATTCCTTTTTGTCCTGAGCTCTCTCTGAGCGATTGAGTGCGTGGATAACAGTGACAAACATTAAGGTTGAAAAGCACCCTATAAACCTAGCGTCACCTAACACACACACTAACACCCCCTTATGGCACAATAACGCTGAGTACAGGCATCACAAGGCCTCTTCTTCCCAAGTGTGCTTAACGAAATTTATGAACTGTCCGTTAGTTGTAATATGTAAAACACAACTTCGTTAAGAAAAATGTCTAATCACGTACAATAGTTTTTAAATGGACTTGATTATTGAGGGAATTTTGAAACGTTTAAAAAATTGAAAGTTTCTTTTAAGAAATGTATGAAACTGCAAATAAAAGGAAGAAAAGTGATCATTTAGAGCACGTACTTCGATAATATAAAAACATGGTCGTACAAAATCAAATTTCGGACAACAAGAAAACATTTCAAAAGTTGGTGTTTCAAAATTGAGTTCAACAAAACATATACTCATTCAATACAGCGAAAAGAAACCGCCCCATTTCTCTGTACTCTCGTTTGCTTTTTAGGAACTGCCAGGTTTTGAAATTCACTAATTGTTTTTGTAATTCTGGTTTCGGCATCTTCAGATAATAATTTTCCTCTTCTTTACTCCATATTAACATTAACTCCAAGAACGCTATTTTGCGAAGTAACGGACACGACTGGTAACATGCTGGACATTCTTACTATTCATGTAACTTTTTTAATGATTAATGAAGATTTATAAAAAAAACAGGACTGGACTCTGTGTGGATAATCAAATATCTGTAGAATTGTGTTTCTTCCCAAAAACACTTTTATTAAGGCAAAATGACTATGGAATATAGTATTGTTGAGAAATAAGCAATACTAACTCATAATATACGGTTAAAATACAATGGTCGCGAAAACAATGTTGCCGGTGGAAATGGTCACCGTTAAATAATAAGAATTCGCCATCTCTATCGCTCCCCCAGTGGCGTCGTAGGATTGGCCCAATACTGTGTACGATAACTAAATTCTCCTTGTCCACAACTAATTTTCTTTAAATTATCATTTTTTTCTTCCGTTAATTGCTGATAATTGGCGATCTGGCAGGGACGCTAGTCAGAACCTTGCTTAAGTACTGGGGTTTAAAGGAAGTAATCTCTTTCGAAGGATCGTATTATTTTTTATTGAAAATTTTGTATCAATATAAACTAAGCGCCAATTCCGTCATTGATACACAAATTAGATCACCGATCCTTTATATAACTTAATTCACGGTAATGTTTGATTTTTCATTGCATACCGTTTTGAGTGGGGGGGGGGATTCGGACACCCTGGATCCGGATGATTGGAGTTCTGATAATTGGATTTCTACTGTTAGGTAACTTAATAAGGGCAAAGGTGCTCTCTGAAACGTTGGTGTTTTGGGTGGAGGTGTAATCTGTATTGGTTCAACCCTGGCGTTGAACTCTTGTATTCCTAAACAAGAAGCTCGCCGTGTACGCCTGAGGATAGCGACTCCACGCGAGCGACGCTGGCGCTAAGGCGCGAAGATGCGCGCCGACAGCACACAGCGGAACGCGGAGCAGCGTGGCGGAACGAGATGTGCTCTTTTTCTTCGTTAGAGCGACTGCGCGCTAAAGGGTATCGATTGACTCCAGGCAAGCGGAAGACTTCGACCCCGCAACCTCACAGACCCAGCTGCTCTCCTGCCAAAGGAGGTTTATGGACGGATGTTGGCTAACCGAACTTACGCACTCCACTCTCATTAAACGACGTCTGATGTGGATAAATTGTCTTTCCCTTTCACGTTTGTTTTAGATAAAAAAATGGAGTTTTTTTTGTATTATTTTTATCCCCGAGTTCCCCTCTTGGAAATCCACGAATGCTCGAAAATCTGGAAACATTACAGATAACGCTGCTGTAAGAATAAAGTTAAAGTGTGATGGTTCGTCGGGATGAAAATTTAATCATTAAGAATTAATGCTCGTCGAGAAATGCAAGTAAAAAATGAATTAAACCTCTTTGTGACATTTAATTTCGTTTTTCTGTTTCCTTTATTTCTCGTTGCAAACCTTACGATACTTAGTGATAACTGCTTAATCCCAATGAAAATATCGTTGTGACAACTGCATAGCTCCTTAAATATAATTTCTCTCTTTATTAAAAAATCACTTAGAAGCGAAGAATCCAAAATATTTCGCTGCAGAAGAATTTGCTGTCTGAACTTTTTTTCCGAAAGTGAATTTTCATCTCGAAAGATAGTGTTCCTAACGAATGCTTATATCAAATTAACAATATTTAGCAGTAACCAATGAAGGTACAATATTGTTCATTCGTATTTATTTACTTTTTTGTAGATTATTATTTATTCTTTTTAAATAAATAATCACAGTTTTATCACAGTAATCCATAATTTATGTTTGCTGTAATATAAAACGAACGTGTTCCTTGATTTTATCCAATTTTTACATTGTTGATATCAATAATTGATTGCTTAAGAGTAGTTACAAATATGTTATCACATGAAACTCCATTACTCTGGAGAAGTAAGCGTCCCATTGTAAGAACCCTAGGGAAATAAAAAAGCCCAGGTTCAGATGGGCTGCAAAGAACCATTTCAAAGTATCCTGAAAATGAGTGGAAATTGGGAATATTATTATTGCAAATAATAAGAAATTATAATTACGATACATTGATATGATTGTTTGTATTTTAGTCAATGATATCAACAATTAATTTCTTATTGTTCCTCACTGTCAGGTAACAGATTAATTATGTTATGTTGAATGAAAATGGGAGACGGGAGCGAGATTCGAACTCGGGACCTTGAGCTTAGCACGCTTACCGACTGCGCCTTCCCGTTCGCCTCCCGGACCCGTCTTATTTGAGCTCAAGGTCCCGAGTTCGAATCTCGCTCCCGTCTCCCATTTTCATTCAACATATAAATATTCTTATTGTTCGTCTAAGTTTGTCTGCCGGACACACAATATGATTAAAAGTAATCTTAAATTTAAGAGAGACGAATACACATTAGATACACAATTACCGTGAATGTGTATTACATATTACTTGATAATTAAAGACTGGATGTGTAAATTTCTATTAGTAAGATCATTATTCCTTTTTTCTCCATCTTTTTTTTTCATCTTTTTTTTCTGAGATATTAGTGGATAGCCCCGTGCGATATTTCATACTTAATTGTTTCTCCTTAAGTGCAAATCTGTTTCACAAATTGTTTTCACTAAAAACAATGCCGCTCTGTGATACTGTGGAATCAGTAATTGTAATGTCACTGATTAAAAAAATGTACAATATTCTCTTCATATTTTCCTGTTATGAATTATGTTATTATATTATTCCTGTTATGAATGTTTGTTATAAATGAAAGAAAAATATTTTTGCTGTTTCTCGCAAAACTTATATACTCCTGAAACAAACGAGTGGAACGAAGTTCTAATACGATTACATCAATTGATCGAAAGTTCGGCGTGCGATTTATTCGGTCTGTCACGTTTGTTGCTAACCTCGTGAAACTCTCGGCCACCTCGTGTCTTCTCTTGCACTTTGCAAAGCCACATATAAATCAATTGACAAGACCGTAAACAACAAGTGGCGTGGCCTGGTGGTGATGCTTCGAAGTGGGTTAGTTCCCTTACCCCTTGCAGAGACTAATCCGGCCACAGGGCTTCGACCGTGTTTCAACGATTTATCACCTTGAGTCTTGGTGGAATCTAACTCTGCATGGTGATCTATGTGTAGTGTTGGACTGCAGTTTTAGCATTAGATTGTTTTTTTTGGCCGTTCAAGCATTTTATCGATCGAATTTTGGTTCATCTATATTCCTCGGATAATTTGAACTTTTTGTTAATGGAAATCATATCTGCAATAGTAACATTTACTGATTTATCTTGTGAAGTATTTTTTCATTCCGTAAACTTTCGGTATGTAGTAGACTCGTGATTCTCGGCTTCTTGATTCGTAGCATAGTGGTTTATCGACGATGTCGTCTGACCTCTAGGCTACAAAACTAAAAAAAAACAACCCGTGCTCTGTAATTTGTGGCGTTATCAAGCTTTTCCTATAAAATGGAGCCTAATAGGACTTAATTACAAAATAATCTGAGAATAGCAATAATGTTCATTACTCACATTTTCTTGGAAATCAGCAAGGGACACGTACCCTACTTGTTTCTAGGTAAATTTACCCGTATCGAGAATTATCACAGTAAATCGAGAGTAATGTACTTTGGATCCCGTATATGAATATTTTTTTCTTGGGGTTTTAGGGCTCACCAACGTCAAGGTCATTAGACGTATATGAATAAGAGTGGTCTTATAAATATAATTTATCAAAACATGAAGCGTATGCCTGTGCTGATGACAATGAGGTACTAAATTATATATTAGTAATTTATTACAAACAGTACTATATATACTATATACAAATTGGAATGTTAAAAAACACCCAGACATTGAACACTCAAGGATGTACACTCCCGAATAATGTCCTCAAGTCATCAATTACTATGTCCGCGTATAACTATGGGAAAAGTGCCTTAAGCCCTCCGACATACTAACAACCTCCGGCTTCCTATCGCACGCCTAGACTCATGCGTAACGGTCTGCGCAACAACTCTCGCACAACCCTTCCAAGCAGCGATGCACCTGCCCTTTATATCATCGGGTGACAAGACCTCACAGGTTTACCAGATTTGCGCGTCGGTCGTCGTAGGAGTCTTCCACCCGCCGCCGCGTCTGCTTCGTTTCCATGCAAACGGCTTCCCAGCGACTGCATGATTGCTAAATTTAGGACAAGTTCCCGGAAAATGCGCTGCAGGTACACGACATACGTCAACCAGCTTCACGATATGTACAATTCCTAATGAGAACTAGCAGCACGAAGTTACACTTGTAACATATAGCAGTTTTAAAATATTCTTCTGGCGTCGTTAAAGCTCGACGTCACAGTATCGAACCATACCAACATTGAGTACATATAATACTATATTTTAGTGATTTGACTTGTACTGTGTAGTGCAGTGATTCATAAGTAGAAAATTCGGTGGTGATAAGTTAACTCGTAAAGGATTTTTAATCATTTTGGATTATAGGCCTGAAAAGTGGTGACGCTCGCGCCCGTATATACGTAGTCCAATGTTGAACGCACCATTAATAGATTAGTTGCGCTCCACTTAACGCGAGGTTGTTTTGGAAATTACCGCGCACTGGGTGTGCGTCTGCAAAATCCATATTCGCAATGAGATCCGTGCTCCGCAGTTGGCAATCTGTTAATCGTTTGTGACTCCGACCCATCGTCAGTGGCGGTGGCCCAACATCCATTACGTAGATTCTGGCTCCAGCGTGGCACTGTCATTCCCAAGAGTTGATAGATGGACGGCCCTCACTTTGCTTGTTTTGTTGTGCTTGGGACCTTGCGGCAGTTCCTGGCGTTTTATCTCTCATCTCAACCGGTAGCGCCTGGGTCTATAAACAGATACTTCCTATCCCGCAGCGAGGCTAAAGAAGAATGTGTAGTTTATTCGAAAGATGAAACCCGTGGATTTTGGAAGCTTTCTTCTTAAATACTGTACGACCCCTCATATCCGACCATCGCGGGACCAGTCTATGGTCGGAACACTAAAAAGGTCTGAAAACCCCAGGAGCAAAAATAAAACGTTTTTGCATGTTGTAAAACATCTATATTGTTACAAAACCATACATAATATTACAGTACTTGAAATAAAGTCGGTAATGTTTTTTGTTTTTGTTTCAGTTTTTTTAGCGAAATACAAACTAGTGTATTTTTCTGAGTGTTCATTGCAATGTTACAACCAATTAACTTCACACTGTTTATACAACTACTGTATGTCTCTGAAAACACATTCACGCTAACACTGTACGTACTCTAATCTAGATCAGAGCACAATACGTAACAACAATAAACAAAGAAATACAACGTTACAACAACAGCAAACAAACTAACAAACAAAGCAAATCTTTTGATGAATCACTTTCAAGTCGAGGCAGCCTCGGTTCAGAGCGATAAGCTCACGGCTCAGGGACAGTTTGGTGTGGTCGTATATCCCGAGGAGTTGGATATGAGAGGTTCTTCTGAAGTAGTAAATGAATGTACAAAAAATAAATTTGGAAGCTGATAATGATTCTTAAAACGCTATATTCGACTTTCGATATTCTCTTCGTCTTTACGAAGGTTATACTTCCAATATTATTGCGATAAAATTGAGCTGTTAACTCCAGTAGTTCGTTATCCTTATTCATATGTGGTTTAAGTGAGTGAGTCTTTGCTTTCTGTCTATGGACTGAGTCGTTCGACATCGATCTATCGAAAGTTCGAGTCGTTCATATATCGATTCTTCAAACCTCCTAACGAAGTGTGGTGGCATCGTTATCTCAGTTTTAATAGGAAATATAACGTGACATATATCCCATCACAAGAAAAGATGGAACTTTCACCACTTGATTTATAAAATATTCTGTAAATTATAATTGTACTATTAGTTACCTTTCTTATTCCTAAAATAGAAATAGCTTCTTCAGCCACTGTGATAGCATATACTCTTAATATAACTTCCTTCTATTCAGACGTTCGTACAATTTTTCGTACGTATTCGAATCTTAACTCGAAATCAAGCTTTGTGGCTGGACTTAGCCAGACCGTCCGTGAATGAAGAAAGAAGACAGAACCCAAATGGACGTGCTATCTGCCGATCTTGCTGCTTAACTCGAGTGCTTGCTTTCTGAAGGAGGGAGTCTCTGGAGCTGAGGCCTTTTGACTTCTGCCCTTTTGCAAATGTACTTCAACCATGGCGCGCAGGCGATGTGTTATTTTGAGCACCAGTGGCTGCCTTCATAGTCGCGCTCTAAGGATTCCCTTCACTCGCAACGGAGGGAACAGCTATGTACATGGAACGAAACAAAGTGGAACGAACAGATATAGCTTAATCATGTTATGTTGAATGAAAAAGGGAGACGGGACCGGGAATCGAACCCGGGACCACTTGTTTTATATGTTGGTAATTACATCTCAAATGAGATTTGAGTTCTAGCTATCCTTGTGTTCTGAGTTTTGTTGCTTTTGATGGCAATTTGTGACATTTTATGGTTCGGTTCTACTTTTTTATTTTTGTCTATATTCTTGCAGTCTTATTTATTTGTGTCCAATAAATACATTTATGTTTATTTACATTGTGTTATTAAAAATGTTAGTGAACAACAATGTTTATTTCAAAACAGTAAATTTTAATTAAACTTTTAAATTCTATTTATGATCATTACATTATGGTTTGCCATTACAATTAATTAGAGAGACATTTAAATTGACGAAAGTATATTTCATTAATACGACTAAAAATTCAGACAATTTTGCATTTGCACTTTATTAATGTAGAACATTTGCACTTTATTATGCATTTAAGTAGAACAATTTGAGTATTCTGTATCTCGTTTTTATTATTAAAAAAAAGAAAGAAAAATACCAATTATATGAATATTCAAATGTATATTTTGGTCACATAACCTCACATTGTACTAGAATCAAGATTATTGATGTAAAGGATCTCAAAGTAATACAGATCTCGGATGTATATCCTCAGCACTTTTAGAATACCTCTTCATTGAATTTCTCAAACTCCCCGACTTCATCTTGCATTTTCGCAAACATCTGCCTCACCATGAAACTAGAACACAATGTCCACAGGTTTTTTCGTGAACGTAATTCTCATAAAGTTCACTTAAGTGGGCGCCAACCCCCACTTATAGCAATGAACGATTCCTTAAGTGTGGTTTCTGGATTGCGAATGAGTACAAGTGTCAACTTAAGTGTTTACCTATAATAAGTAGCGACTCTTGGTTTCGTCTCCCATTTTCATTCAGTATAACATGATTAATTTGTTACCTGCCGGTATGGCTAACTGCAAAAGATTTATGTATGAAGATATATAGCGCTTATCGTTCTTTAGAGTACTACGTCTGGAAAATTGTAGCTGGAAACACGCCCTTAAAATCGTATTTCTTTCTTTGCCCGATTTAAATGTCTTATTCTTGAGCGTATTTGTGCTGGTTGATTGCGATACTGGCTACGTCAAAAAAATATTTGTCCAACCTTTCCACGATATATAACATTCAAAATGACCTGAACATCGTTACATTGTAGCAACTCGTCTTTCACTCGACTTCTCTATTTCGTTTATAGATTTCAATAATGGAATATAAAAACGTATTTTCAGGATTTCGACATTTTTTAAAAACATCTATTATCGAGCACATGGTGCTCTCGCCAAATAGAAAACAGAAACGGAAACGATAGAAGAAAAAGAATCAGTTTCTTCACATTTCCTTCTCTTTACCACTCGATTTCCCTCCTTTCTCACTCCACGCCTTCATTGCTCTCGCTCCCACTCGTCTTGGTGATTATTCCTCGTATTGTCCCATCGCACACGCCCTATCACATGCCCGCGGGGCATGTGATAATAATTCTACCGTTTTATTAGACGCCTCGCGACCATTTTGTTGGCTGGCGCAGTATTACTTTCCCTCTTCGCCGGCGAATTCATTGCGTTGTCGCGCGAGCATACTGTGGACACGCACTTCAAATTTCCGGTGCGAGTCCAATTATTAGCTGTAGACAGATCCTGGTGTTTTGAGGCGGCCTACACTTGGTGAATTAATTTGCGTGTTTTAAATTATTTGAACGACGCGTGCAAATGTTTGGAAGGCGAGGGACTGATTGGTCAGTGCTATTCCGTGAAACCATTTAATTACTTAGAATCAGTTGGATTTTTTGGGTTTGTTTTACTCTCTTTTGTTAAGAGAATAAAATGGTTTTAAAGTATCATTCAACGTATAGAATCCGCCGAAATGTAAGAAAAATTAAAATAAATTAAATTAAATTATACGATTTGTGATTGGTTGGTTTATAAGGTGTTGCAATTCTTTTGTCGGTGACAGATTTATTGTTTTGAAAATGAATAGCATGTAGTGATTACATTTGTTTTAAAATAATTTTCGAGCCCTTATGTAAATACTTATTCACATTTTATATTTTTAACACATTTTTAAAACTCATGTCATCCGAATATATTTTCTCTATTTTTCGTTTCATTATGAATGATTGAAACGAGACCTGGTATTGATCGAAATGTTGTCAATCTGTGATAATTCCTTCAATATGAGTAGAGAAAAGCATGAAACACCATTTTTCCCTATTGGTTAAGCATTGACTAATACTCAATGATTTTAATTTGTTTGATTTGTTGATTCTCTAATTATTATGGTTATTGAACCATTTATCGCATTACATTCCTTGTTATTTCTGTCTGTATGCAACTCAAAGTATGTGCCTGAAGAAATCTCAGTATTAAGAGGTCATATGAGGTGAGAGTACCGTTATGATTTCTTAAAGCAAACCGAAAAAAAATTATGATACGTCTTGTACTTTCGGACTGATTATCGCTGGGTGTTTGTCACAAGATATGAGACAGTTTTATTTATCTACTTATCTTTACTTCAGTGTACACACTAGTTGCAAGCGAGAGACATGTTTCTGAGTAGAGTTAATTTTAGATTATGTCCTCTTACTTAACTTCGGATATCATAGTTAATCGATAACTCGTGACATTTATTTCGTCAAGAAATGAGCAATAAGAATTCCGGTAATTATTCTCTAATACGTGTAATGCTGATGATTGACTAAATATTATATTAATTAATACTTTTGAGTAAATATAACGCAATGTATGATAAACCGATATACGAACAATTTTTAGACGACACCTAAAAATGTAGTTCTTTGGGGAAATCTAAAAATATTGTTCTCGCAATAGAAAAATCTTGGAGTCAGCGTGTCTCAGTGGATAGGATGGAGCACTGAGTTGTTGGCTGGATGGCCGGGGATCGATCCCCGGTGAGGTGGGGATTTTTCATCACGCTCCCAGGCCTACTCAGCCTGCTATAAAATGAGTACCAGGATCTATCCTGGGGTCGAACCGGTCGGAGCGAGATGCTGACATCTCCTCCTCCTAGTGCCAGGGTCAAGAAATCGTGCGAGCTCTACCCTCCGCGAAGGCCAAAGCCCACAAAGGGCTGTAGTGCCAGATAAGAAGAATAGAAAAATCTTGAGGTGTATTGAGTTTCTGAAATGAATCAAGAAAATGTAAATGAAAAAGAAAAAGGAACGGGGAGGGAGGTCAAAAGAATTCTAGGCAATTGGATTTGAATATAAAGTAAAACATGTATTAATGCGAAGAAATTCTTTAAAATTATTATATTTAAAACAAAAAGAAAGAAAGAACTGCCAGATAAGAAGTGAACTGTTGAACTGTCCATACGAAAATTATATTTGTAGTGTCCCCGCATGTATATTGTATTCTCCAAGAATGTTTCCTATTTGATCATTCCTAAAGGTGAGTGTTTCTTGAGAAACTCCCAGATGATGGGATTTATGATACAGTCCTCTCTTTAACTAGCGATATCCATGGGACTGGGCATTTCTGTTTTTATTGAGTGAGATCGTTGTTTAGAGATAAACTAAAATTTGATACATTGGGTTTAGAAGTAATGTAATACGTAGTACCATAAACTCACAGAACTCAATTTCCAAACAACATTCCATTTTCCATTTCCTTCGTTGTTTTCTTAATCTAATTATTTTGCTCCAATTTTAAAATAGTATACCGATCTGCGAAAGATAATCTGAAAAAAAATATCTTGTGTGCGCAATGTTCATTTTACTGACCTGTTCCACTATTAAAAGCCAAGATACGTGGTCGAATGCTTCTTACGTTTATGAGGAACACGAGCACATATTTTGTTTCTCGTAACTGATATCATTTATCAATATATGTTTTGCGTCTTCTGTAGCTTTTTCTTGCCGAAAACCACACTGATGCTCGTATAGTTGTCCTGGTAATATCGCGTGTTCACAAATTTTGTGTTGTAGCCATTTGTTTAGAATCTGGACAACTAAGTTGTTGGCCTAAATGAACTTATTTCATGTAGATCCCCTTGTCCACCCTTTTTTAGAAGTTTTAATTTCCCAATCTTCCTCTGAATTGGGAAGGTATACATTTTTGTACAATTCATGAATTTCATTTCTTATTAGTATCTGATGGTTTATGCCATTGAACCCAGGAGCCTTCTTGGGTAATAATCGTTGAGTTAATGTATCCAGTTCAACTGATGATACATTGTTTTCATCAACGACGACTTCATGATACGCTTCCCATACCACCTGTATGTCTGAATCTGTCTAAATGTTATCCAGTATTGTCTTCCTCAGTTCGTCCTAATTTCTTGTCAGAGTGCATCCAATTTCATGATTGGGTACCAGACTTCTCCATCTTTTACTTTTTTTTCCTTCTATGACTTAAGGTATGGCTCATCTCAATAGAACGTCTCCAAACAGGATTCTAGATATTATTTCCAGAATTTCTGCTTTTCGCGTGTAACTTAAGTTTAAAATCTGTTATCAGGTTTCTATATTCGTTAATATACTTTAGCACTTCTGTGCCTTTTCTTTTCAATCTGCGACTATTAAGAAAATATAATAACAATAATAATGATTGTCATGATTAATAATAATAATAGTAATTAATGCATAATAATAATAATAATAATAATAATAATAGTTACCGGGAAATCCATTATTCTTAATACTTGCATCATAGTTAAAAATTTCCTACAATTATAGATAGAGACAGCTGCTTGGAATATCATTCCCGCAGCTGACGAATATACCAGGTACACGCCACAGAGAAAATAATAATAATAATAGTAATGACAATAATATTCCTCCGAGCTTTTTTATTTTTCCGTTTTAACTGTGTTACCTTTTGTTATCCACCAACTCTTTCCTTTTCTGCCGTGTCGTATTCTTCTGCCAACACAGCTATGTCCTGCTTTAAGTATAGATAATTGCACGGTGATATTGTAGATTGCCCCTTCGTGGAGTCATTCCTTCTACGCTCGTAAGAGAGAAATAGGTTTTGGTGGCGAGTGCGACTGAGTGAAGCGGCATCCCAGACGCCGGCCTCCGCCAGCCTCCTTCAGCTGAAGCCGAAGTCGACCGGCCCGCGGTGGCTGCATCTCTCTCTTGACGGGGACGGGGCGCGCCTACTTGCGATCGATACGGCGGGTGGCACGGGGCGCAACGCTGGGACCCAGGCCACGGCGGCATCGGTATGAGCGTGCGAGAGAGGGTGACGCCGCACAGGTCGATGAACTCTTGTGAAACCCAACCCCCTTCCCCTCGCATTAGTCGACCAGGAGAGGTGGTCGATGGGATGAAGAGGATTCTGTGGTATGGACCGAGGGTATCCTATGATCTCTCTCAACACTTCGAGAAAGCGAGAACATCTTGGTTTTTGTGGGAGCATGCTGGTTTTCAGTCCTTCCTCGTACGTGGTAATAACATTAGTAAGATCAGTAAGGACGTTATTGGACTCATTCTTTGGATTTGAATGTGAAATGTGGAGTGTTTTCACGTAAGCTAATTTGTGCTATGAAACCGCGAACCATCTCTACACTTGTGTATCCCTTATTAGAATATCTGGAAGTCAATGAAGTGAATCATTAACAACTAATTGTCGTACTTTCCGTCATTGTTTTGATTAACTGTTAAAGGAGGAAAGTGAGTGGGAGGACTCACCGTGGGCGAGGAATCTCTTAAGATTCCGTGACATACTTTTCGCGGTCAAGGTCGTTGATGCAACTATCCCAACACCTGAACTGTCTTCTTAATTCTGATTAGAGTAAATTTGTATAGGATTATAATTAAAGATGATAATGAGGACAGTATGTACAAGTTTACTGCAAATAACACGAAAATTATTTATAATTTTCGTGTTATTGAGTTACTAATTCAAAAACATGGTAATGCTTTTTTCCATAGTAAATTACAACAAAAATGTATTTTTTATTTTGGTGGTTACAGATGTATTTTTCTTGTTACTAAAATAGTGTTGAATAAATAATACTTTACATAACCTGCATTTTGTATAAAAATAGTTTATTTTTGTATCTCCTGTATTTGGAGATGTTTACTATAAGTCTAAAAGACCGGTAGCGAGAGACTCTTCTACGAACTAAATGTTGAATGAAACCACAAAGGTACCATTTTATTTTTTTTAGTCTCATTCTTCATAGAAACTTCTCTGACGTAGAAAAAATTGAACTCCAGCTAAAAAAACGAGATGAATTTGAGGTTCCCTCTTTGTCTTTACGCGATAACAATTTTCTCCAAAAATTTGATAGAGTATAGAGGTACGCAGTTAATGGAGAAAATTATGTGATGTATTGGCATTAAGGTAACATCTTTGTAACCTCGACTGGTTGTGAAAATGTCACGAAATGATAGAGAAGGATGGAGATACGGTTTGCACGTTGACTCTTGCTTAGCTCTAAGTGATTCATTTAACTCTAAGGAACCCAAATCAAAAGTGATCAGAGTGCAATTCTAGTATTTAATATCACAGATGCATGTGATATTAAATTAAGAACTTCATTTGTATAAAAAAGAGTATGTGTTGATGTGAATGCATAATAATCCTTATGTAAGTGATCACTACTATTACATTTCCGTTAATTATAATTATATATTATTTTACGTCACCATTTCTGTATAAAAAATTGTTTCAATTTGTTCAAACTACGAACTTCAACCACACCCAAACGTTTGGTACGTAATAAATACTCCTTTTTTGGTAGATAATAGATATTTTGTTGCTACATAAAAAGAACAAAAGTATATTAAGTTAGACCTACAACGTACTATTTAGCATTATCTTTTCTTAATTAATATTAATATCTTAGATTAATTAAAGTAATAAATACAGATTCATCAATAGTGTGATAGCGCTATTTATATGGGTTGCAATCATCATCTTTGCATGTCGTATGAACTTTTCGTAAAATATTATTGGCGCGTTTACTATCGATTCCTTTCTTGAAGGGGTTGGTTTATTCTATTATTTACTAATTTTCTTTCTTTTAAGGACAACCACGACTTCGTATGTGTCCCCGTTTGTATCAGTTCCGTGATTCAGATTCCATCCCCTCATTCGTTCGTTCAGCCCCTTCTACTCCGCCATGACTAAAGCTCTCACTGCCGCAGTGTTCTCGGAAACTGAAGACTTGTTGCGATCTGCGAGAGAGAAAGAACTCGTCGACGAAAAGTGGTCTGCGAGATCTCATCACGACGTTGGAAATCGCTGCACGACTGAGTCAACCGCCCCAGGGTGGAAGAGATCGGAGAATATACTCAGAGAGAGAATCGTTTCTTGGAAAGTTTGGTAGATCTCAACACTACGTCAACCTTCACTGCAGTGAAAGTAGATGAGTTACTATTCGAATATTGTTCAATGAGAATATAATGGCCATTTTTGAGGTGCAATTGAATGGGAAGGTGTCCTCTTTGAACAACTTAAATCAAAAGGATCTTACTTATGAAAATGAGCTATTGGTACGAGTATTGTTTTATTGATCTCCTACAAAATAAATATTTGAAACATTCGTTGTAGGGCTCTCGGATTTATCTTTCTCGATTGTAAAATGATGAAATTTTTATAGAGGAACAAGTGTTTCTTTGAGTCGCCTATAATTTGTAGGCACTACATTTTAGATATTAGTTTTTTTTTTAAACTTATTTTTTGCTTAATACATGTAAGCGTAATAATTATCTTCTCTCTCCGAACATTTTTTAAATGGAAATCTCGTAGTTACTCTTTGTGCATTAATATGATTATGATTATATTTTTTCTAAAATTGCTAAAAAATATAAGTACCCATGGATTTAGATGGAGTGTGAACGAAGAACAAAGGTTAAAAGATGAGTGTGATCAACTACCATCATAATTGTCTCGTGTGGGAATTTTGTAGTAGAGAGGTGCATCAGAGTCTTTAATTTTGGGGAGAGATATGGAAGGTAATGCACATATAACGAACGTGTTGAGACTCTGTATACTTTTATTATCTTCACGTGGTAACAAAAAATCTCCTTTATCCTCTAAGAAAAAAAAAGTGTCTGTACGTAACAAAACATGTTGTTAGACTGTGGTTTGTGCTACTGAAATGATACTTTTATGTTCAAATTTTGATTTAAAGGTGTGAAAAAATACTTGCTATTATTATTTTGAGTAGGATTATCATGCTTTCTCATAAATGCATGATTTTCTCAAATGAATCGATTGGATAAATCTTGCAGACTTGAAATGAGCACAATAACTAGAGCTCGGATTTTGCATTTCATTTTTTATTTTTCCTAATGACTTCTCATGATAAAATACGACGTTCTGAACCACGTTTCTTGATGAAATACGACAATTTGAAAGTAGTATGCCACACTTTAAATCAAAATTTATAATGCATATACTTGTCTATTTGGAGCATAAGTGTACATAAATATAAATGTATTATGTCATATTTGCATTAGAGCGTATTATGTCATATTTGGGGAAAATGTCCATAAAGTACATATTTCATACGTTTCAAGTTCGTATTCTTGTCACAAATATTTAGCTTTTATCTTAATCTAGCTTTTATGATTAGTTGGTGTAGCCTAAACACGTCTCTACCTTGTTTTTGATCTTAATTCCACGGTTATGGCTATCCTTCCCTGTAAATTCGAATTTCACAACGAATCGTTGATGCGTGTTTCTAGTGCTTTTACTCCCCTCACTGAGTTGAAATCGTGGATGGCCTCCGGTCAGAACCTAGCTCGAATTCTGAAAAGGGAGGAACGGTCCGAGAATATTGTTGATCTTTCGCCAGCTAACATAGCTAGTCTCTAATTTGTTCCGGTAGTATCTTGTGACATTGAAAGATTCTTTTGTAGGTTGGAATGCTATTATCTGATCGCAGGTAAAATGTCAATACATAAAAATTGGAGGAAATATTAATAATATTAATATTGAATATCTTCAAATCCGCGGTTAAAAACTACCTCCTGCACCAGTGCTTCTACACTGTAAAAGAATTTATTGATTTTAATAAAAGTTAAATCCGTCTTGTACTTTATCACGCCATTGCTGTAGCACTTTTTAAATAACTTATAACAATTTCAAAAACTATTTTCTTGCATGATTGTGTTGCCGTATGGCTCATATTAATTTAGTTTTATGTGTACTCAACTTTGGCACGGTTGTGTACATTAATTCTGTAGCCCCATCCTGGCCCGGGTTTTTCTCCGTTTTTCCTTCGGGTAGAGGCGGATTTCTTATACAGGTTCTCTAGGCTTTGTCTAGGGGCGTGTTTATTGTAACAATAAATCGTGAATTTAGTGTTTTTTCAACTCTTATGATTTTTAAACACTATACTCAGAATAATCTATAGTTCGATAATAACTTGTACATGTAAATTTACAAACAAATTTGCGTTAAATTACAAACATATTGACATTATATACGTATTATAACTCGTAGCTAACTTTTTATCTTATCTAGGAACTTTTGCTGAAATTTTTGAATCCGCCTCTGCCTTAGGGCCCTTGATCGGAATTGATGGGATGGTCCCTTGCTTGCTTCCGGAGAGTAAATTAGTTCATTGTCCTCCACGTGGTCATACGCAGTTTGTACTGTTTTTTGACAATAAATTTATTATTATAACAAATTTATTTTTAGAATGACAACACACCAATGTTACTTAATTTCAAACATAGTTCTCTTTTTAATGGTATATGAAGGTAGAGGGGTTCAGTAATGGTTAATGGGCTCTAATGACCTTGCTGTTGACGAGCCCTTAAAGCCCCACAAAAAAAAAGAAGTAATGGTTAAGTAGTATTTCACATTCTTGGAGCGTAAAATATTTTTACAGGACAAATTCAAGCGTAACTTTTTACAGGAATACTATTTTGAGAAGAAAAAAAATTACACAACTCTCCAGCGTTTTGGATACATTGTACCCATCCTCATGGCTTGTTACAATGTTCCCAAAATCTCATCTGCTGTATTCATCTACATCCATTCTCCATCCATTACAACAGGGAAATTGTGCTCACTTATTGCATGCTGATGATGAATAGAAAATATCCGAATCGTTGGCGGCTGAGGAAGTTGTTTTTTATCCTGAGCAAGTCCTCAAGATATTATTCCTGTAATATTATACGATCAGGAATTACACAATTTAATTTTCTAATTAATCATATTCATGGAAATTTCGTCATCAGAATCATTGTCTCTCAAAAGCATAATTTTCAATCACTACACTGTCGTTACAGGGATGATACTCGAGAGGCACTAATGGATTAGATCCGCTGATTACCACTTACTGCATCCCGCCCTCGCGTCTGAAGGGAAATAAAAACCTCCCTCCCTGAGGGCCACTGCAATCTTGTGCGCTCTCGACTAGTCAGTGAGTCCTACGCTTTTAGCTTTGCGTAGCGTTGGTTGCTTTGGGGGAACGCGGATCAAGCGAGTGAATGAGTGAGTGGTTGCGAGGAGAGCGAGTGTTGGAGAAAGCGGAAGGGGTGGACGGGCGGGCGGGCGGCGATCGCTCCTGCCGCGGCCTACTGCTTTTCATGGCGGAAGCAGTCGTTTGCGCGTGAATAGGAGTAGGCGCGTCGATGAACCAACCCTTGGGGCGGCCGGGCGGTCGGCTTACCAAAGGAGATGGGTCTCTCTGTCGAGATACGGGATGCGTCTAAAAGGGCAATGACGGTGCCCCGTAAAGGGGGAACTGTAAGATAGTTTCTAAATGGAAAGTGGCAGTTACATTTGTGTAAACGTGGTTTCTTTTGTGCATATATTTCTTCCCTGAAACTACACGGTGTATCACTAATATATGTGATAACTTTTCACCAGGTGAAAATGGCGACGAGCCGGGAATCGAACCTCGGACTCCTGCATTGATGGCAGGGTTGTTGACCACTACACCACCGGTTCATTTTCCATAACTATACACTCATGTGTCAGGTTTTCCGGGGTGAGGTCTGGGTGGAAATTGTTCACAGTTGTGGAAGGCGAACGGGTTGTGTTATCCAGATCTTAGATGATTGTTATCCAGATCTGTTTATTTTATTTTATTATTAGAACTATGTTGGAGATAGGGTGATCGACTGAACGATGAAATTAAATTCAAAGAATAATAATGCATTATATATTTATTTAAAACGTATGGTGCCATATTAGTTTAATAGATAACATCATTGTAACTAGATTACTGCACCATAGTAATCTAGTAATTTTGAAACACCTCTCCGAACATTCTTATTCGTTTAACTTACTAGTCAGCCATGTGGCTTGAGCTAATGGGACTTTCTAATTTACGCCTTGAGTATTAAATTTCCTTCTCACATTGTTAACACTTTCCTCACATTCATTTGCTCATGTATCTCTTATCATCCTCATGAGGAATGAGTATGAAAATTAGAGGGCTCGTTGTGTCGCAAATTGCTCTACGGCGAAAGTTTATGATGCGTCGGCAAGTTTGTCAGATCTGGTCTCCTTTCCCTGGCTGATGAATATTCTCGGAACTGAAACGCACGCGCCGGGAATTATAACAAAGGAAATACTAAATGATATTAGTACTACAAGGTTTTTTAAACTCTTTCTTATAAACTAGTTGCCTATTTTTTGTACAATTATAGATTTTATGCGACTTTCACAAATACATTGATTTTATTTTTTAGTTGGTCCTGATTAACTTTATTGGGGTTTTATTTTCAGCATTACCCAATATTATATTTACTAAGAAAAGTGTTCTTCAAGATATTATTTGTTATTTTTTGTATACCTTATTCATGTATTTATAATTTGTTCGAAGAAAAAAAACTTTTCGTGTACCACATTCTCGTGTCGTTCTCTCAATTTTCCAAGATCGGTCTCCTGCAGGACCATATTCATCTTAAGCCATTTTTATATGCAGTAAACGTATAAACATTTTTTGTGCAAAAATATACTTGTGATGTGTCTAGTATAATATTACTTCAATTATACAGCGAAATCAAAAAAAGAAAAAAAGAAGATGTTTCGCTTGCGATAATTCTATAGATTTTTTGCTTTCCTTAGGTTGCTCCGACTTCTAGTTCCCGTGCTTATTTGGGATAATTTGGTTTATTCTCCATCTTCACTTGCACAAACGCGAACGTTGATGTCGAATTCATTCCTTTTGATCGATTTCAAATGCGACCTATGGATCCGAAATGCTTGTGCGCCAAATACGTTTCCTGTGAATTCGAACAAAACGCTTCACGCTGGTTCTTTTTTCGCGTTACTCATTTTTCGCACATTCATTTGACTAATGAAATTTTTTTTTATGTTACATCCGAAGAATAAATGTCCGATGAGGTATTGTCTACTAGTATAATATTTATTCAAAAGAAAGTACTTTCGCCAGCGTAGCTGGCATCTTCAGTCAAAAATAAAAATACAAAAAAATAAAAACAGTGTGTCAAGGATGCAAAGTACAAGAATTAATTGTTAAGATTATATCTTAACAAATTATATCTTAACTATTAATTCTTGTACTTCGCATTCTTAACACATTGATTATTATTTTGTATTTTATTTAAGACTGAAGATGCCAGCTAAGCTGACGAAAGTACTTTCTTTTGAATAAATATTATACTAGTAGACAACACCTCATCTATCATTTATTCTAAAAAACGATACATATATCCAACTCTTACATCCAAAGATATCCAACTATCCTCACCGATATCCAACTATTACATCCAAAGCTTCCTTCTTTAAAGTTTCAAGGAACGTTGTCAGATTTGAACTTACGCAACTTCGAGTAAAGAACATAGACATTTTTTCTTTCCAACTCAACATCCAACAACCTCTCTTTCGTAACGTCCTTCACTCCAAGTTGTGGATAGGTCTGACTTAATAGCCCGAAACAATCATAGTCACAATCGTAGAAAAGAAATAAATAAATAAAATAAAACCTACGCAACAGTTTTGTTATAATCGCCTGTTGTTACTCACACTGTTTCAAACTTTGGAAGTCTTAGTAGATACTTTTTTTCCATTTCCAATAATTTGCAAGATTTTTTATTTGTCGACAAATGAAATTTGAAAGGTAATTCAGGGTTGGCAAGAAAATACCCTTTTTCTTTTTTGTGACGATTCTAATGACCTTTAGGCCATTTCTATTCGACTTAAGCGAGTTCCTACTCTTTCCTATGATATAGTGCTGGGTAGAAACGTAGAAGTACATCGTGATAAAGATTAAAATGTGAATCTCTTAAAATTTTGTATTACTAGAATTTTTTTTTTCAAAATTTTGTGATGGTTCGAAATTTAAAAAAATCATAAAAAAGTAAAAATACTATTCGCGTGACGCTACGTTGTAAATTCTCGTAAGTGGGTCGTGTCAGATGGACGAACCGTCGCGTCGGACGAAAAACCTTTGACTACTCTGATAACTCTGTCCCGTTACGGAACCCACAGAATTGAAGATGGTCATGACCCAGAAAACATAAATCAATTTTGTAACTGCACGCTGTATCTAAAATTTTGATTAGATTGGAGTGCTCCAAACTACTGTGTGAGCACATTGAAGAAATAAACGTGTAGTTTTATTTCAGTGTTATAATTTTTCAAAATTGATTGAGTTTTAAGGATTTCTTTCTGATCTAAAGAATTAAAAAAACAGAACTGAACAGAAGTGAGAGATTTGTGTGAGAGCGCTTCACCTTCCTCTCACTTGCTCTCGACGAGTAAGCAGACTGACTGCGTGGGAGTAGTCGTGCCGATCACCTGCTCGGCCCCGGCGCAGATGCAGCGGCGAGGTGCAAATTTGCGTTGTTCGTTTGCAGTGGTCATTTCCTCGCTCTGCGCGTTTGCACATGTCGCCGCGCTAGTGGTCATGTCTGTGGGTGGGGGAAGCGTTGGAAGTAGTTGGAAGGAGAATGTCAACAATCAGTTGGAAGGACTTACGGTACTTTTCTTCGTTTAATGATGAATTAAAAGACGTTTCTATGTTGCTCATTGTTTGATCTTTTGCTCATTATTGCTACGTTGCTCATTGTTCATCATTCTTTGATAATGTTGCTAACGCTTCACAATTTCCAAGTTTCTTCCTTTAGTATTGTACTATGTATTGTTTACCAGAAGTCACGTAAATTGGAAAATTTAACAGGAATCTGAACTTTTAATTCTAATAGATATTTAAAAAAATGATATCATGGTTATTATTGTTCGTTGTTTAATTATATGTTACCAATTATGAATTTTCAACTATATTAGTGTTGTCTTAGTTATTCTCTACGTTTTTTAATGGGGCTTTAGGGCTCGCCAACATCGAGGTTATTAGAACCCTTCCTATGATTAATTAGTATTTTCGTTCGTTTTGTGAATTTATTGAAATAATTGTGTTATTTGTATTTTTCCCACATTTTTGTATTAAAATTATTTAAATTTTGTGTTACATATAAAATTAGTGTATTTTTTAATTCGTGTTATTGTCTCGTTAGACAGTACTATGTCTAAGCTTTCCTCCACTCATTAATAAATCATTAAAAACGAGTATATTGTGTCGAGCTAATTATATTCATCATTTTTTTAATGGATCAACGTTCCGTCTCGTTGTTTGGTGGTATGATTCGTTTTATTTTTAGATGATTTAAAACGTTAGGAAAAATCGTATGAAAAGTAATGAATGACAATATGGGATTGACCCATGATAGGAAACGAGACATGTGACATTTTAACACAATATAGGAAGGTGGTTGTGATTGACACTAGGAATATGTTCAAGTTGATGGAGACTGATGGAGATTGGCTGAATTTTATGACATTATGTATACGAGGGAGATAGGGAGGTAGCAACTTCGAGGATTGTACCCAACTCTCCGTAATAGGGACGGAAAGATGTTTAAGAGGTGCCACCGTTTGGCACAACTTTTTGGATTGCCACATTTTAGTGAAAAAGGAAACAAGATGAAATAACAGTTGTATAAACTCTTGTGTTTGCCATGTTTGGAGCAAGGGTTGAGCAGTAAAATAATAATAATAATTGAAATTTTAAGTACATAATTAACAAAAACAAATATTTTGAAATTTTACATTGATTCAACATAATTACTGTTCAAAATGCATATTCATTTTTTTTACAAATTTCTGTAATGTTAATTATTAGATAAAAAATCTCTCTTAAGTGTACAAGAACTTGTCAGAGAGATTATTTAGTTAATTCTTATTATAACCTTTACTGTACTACTACTATATGTGTGTGGTATTTCAAAATCCTAATAATAATAATAATAATAATAATAATAATAATAATAATAATAATAATAATAATTGAAATTGAAATTTATTTCCAGTTTCCAGTTTTGCAAAAGTTTTACATAAGTTTACAAAAAGTTATATTGCAAGGTATACAAATTGTTTTAATAAGCATATATTTACAATATTCTTTATATTATGTGATAACAACAAGTTGTAAAATGATTTTCCAATTTAAAGTTTATTGTTTTGTATCTATTTTGTTAATTATATATATCTGTAAGTTCTTGAGAACTTGTCCGAGTGTTTATCATCTTTCGTTTATCAGATTAGCATTTATCTAATAGCTCTACCCTTTAGTTACATAATAATAATAATAATAATAATTAATAATAATAATATACTTCAAGGAAAGAACATGGAAAATGATTTATATTAGTATATTTGATGAAAATCTTGTCTCAAAAGCTGCCGAGAAGAAGATGAAATATAAGAACTTGGCTATAGAAGTGAGTCTAATATGGGAGTTAAGACAGAAGTTATCCCCATCATCGTAGATGGACTATTTTCTGTCTTGGGAGGGTTTGGAAAAAAAACTTGATTAACTGCCATGTAATATTAAAGATTGAGAACTAGAAGAAATTGCTCTGCGAAGTACAACCCATATCCTGCGTAATGTGTTGTAGGGATCCACAATGGAGAATTTGTTCCTGAGGAATCTGGTTGCAACCTAGAAAAATGTTGTACTTCCCAAAGAATGACACGTCTTTGAGAATTAGGAAAAATAATAATAGTAATAGTAAAAATTAATATTTCCTGTTGTTAAGTAATGATTCACGAAATCATGACAGGAGCTACAGGGCAGAGTTGCATCGTTTGTAGAGAAAGTGGTGAATCTGTGAGATGGTGTTTGTGTACCCGAGCGAAGGTTAGTTGGTGCCAGTTAGCAGGCGTGTACGCAGCGGTCGTTCCCCCTTTGGAGAAAGTGGAGGCAGGTCAGCGCTGAGCCATCAATGCCACGGAGCGTACGCGGACATGTGGAGAGGCGCACGCTGTCCCCGTGGATTGTAGCAGTCATCATATTTTTTACTCGAAGGAATGCTGCTTTTTAGTTTTGCATTGTTATTTCCATGCTAAACATCGGAATTTTAATTTTAAGAATAACTTTTTACCTTGGATGATATTTATAGAAATAATGCGAACAATTCTGACTTCGCGTTTGGAAAATATGCTTGATTATATGTGACTAATGATATTTTGTGAGTAATATAGCTCAATATACTGCATTATTTAATGTTTTCATGTGTCCTCTCTCCTTTTCGAGAAAGATAAAATTACTGTTACTTTTACCCGTTCCCAACTATTGACTATTTATCATAGAACTTACAGTTTCATAAAAATATTATGTTTAAAATAGTAAATACATTACTGTTGAAAGATATTGTAAATATAATATCCAATACTCTATAATCATTTAAAAATTTAAAATATCCACTATCTGACTAATTTTTTACCTTTGGGTTGATATTGCCCCCCCCCCCTAATGTAAATAAATATACTTCATGATCTAGAGTAGTTTAAATTGAAATTCAAAATATAATATTAATATATATTAAATTTTGTGACATTAAGAATGAATTAGAGTCTGGTTTTTTACAGAATTCTTCATACAAACTATTTTTTAACATGAAAAATTTATCATTTTCTTAGTAATGAAAATTTACATTTTCGAAAGTAATAATATGTATAAATATTAATTTGACTGTTTGCACCGCGTTTTACTTGTTTCAATTTCAAGAGAGCAACATATTTATTATGTCTTTTTGAAATAATTTTAAATACTAATAAGAAGCATGTCAGCTGCTAGTGTCGAGTTCTCATGTTTAGTTTCATTATTACTGGAAATAACCTGTTGTCTTAGTCTCATTCTAACTTGAATGTGATACAAATTTAAAAATTATTTATATAATTATTACATCTAGGGAAAAATTATTATGTGACCGATGTGACAAAATTTGACCTGTTCAGTTTAATGCCTTGAGTTTACGAAATTGAGTCTAAGTTGGATTACGTAGGATCAGTATGTTGGACCAGAGTGACATCCAAACGTGAGCTTAAATTGTATAATCACCAGTGGAAAACTGCCTGTGTACATTTACTCTACTATCAAGTTGTTCCAAGTGATAAATAATAAAAAAATGTCATTTTTAGGCGTATTCGAAGTAAAATGTACGGACTGACATCACTATAGTTCTCCGCGAGTTATTCACTGGTACAAGCATTACGTGCTCTGGTTTTATGAAAGTATTAAAAGTTGCCTTACTCTTCCGAATTACTAATTTATAGTATTGTTCTTCGCAGGAAATTAACTCTTCATTTTAATTCATTGTTTAATATTCGAAGAAACTGGCTATACATTTTGAAAATATTTAATATTGTCAATAAACATTAATTTAGAGTCATTTGCAGTACACGTAAACTCATAAATCTTTCCTCTTATCTATTTCTGATTTTTCTTCTGTATTTTCTCTTGACCTTTTTCGTACTTCCAAGACCGCATTTTCGCGATATCCTCTGTCCCGATTTTTTTCCCTCTCGCATGACAATTCTAAGCACGTCTTACGCGATTGTGCTTCTCCATAGAAACATCTTTCTGTCCTTTTCTCTCGTCACGTTCCCGTACGAAAGCAAGCGAATCGTCAATATGTCTCGTACGAATCTCCTCTGCTCCTCGGAAGCATTTCACTCGCTGCAGCAGTTGCTTGCCTCGGAATATATTGAGGTGGAAGTTGCTGCGCTGGTGCATGGGCCATGCGTCAGCTTACCTGCAGTCATGGATCCTCGGACGCAGGTCTCCGCGTCGAACGTCACGAGAGGTGTCATGACCCTGGCACGATGCAAACGTTCTTGCACGTTGGTCGTTAGAGGCATTAAGTTTATTCAATGCTAGTAGTATCTCACGATTCTGTGGATGATATTCCCCCTATCACTATAAATGAGATAAACTATTCACAAAGCGAAATTTTTGAGATGGTAAGTAATTTTGGCTCACAGCCTCCGAGCACCTACTCGCGGAGAGAAGTTTGCATCGTCTACGGCCAGGTAAAAATTGCAACGGACCGGGACTCGAACCCGGATCCTCCTGCCTTTGCCGCTAGAACCGCTGCCCCGTCCGCCTCGACTCCAGAAACCCGTACACAATATCCACCTGACCTAGGAAGTAATGTTTAATTTTATTAGAACATGTTTTAGAACGGGGGGGGGGAGTGCCATAATGGTCAGTAAGGACCTCACTGCTCTCTTTAATTTTTTTCCCATATCAAAATATTATATTAAACATCTTGATTATTAAAATATTGTTGATAAATATATAATTTTCCCTATTCAAAACACAATAGATTATTAAATGAAAATATTGCTCCTTCACCTATATGGAATCCCTGGATGAGCCCTTATTTTCTTCGTTCATTCATTCCAATTCTAAATTCACTATCCGAAAACTCTCTTATAACATCGTTGAGTGCATAACGTATTTTTATTGTCAGATTCCTTGCAGTCTTCCATTTTATTGTCAGGTAATCTGGTTCCTAGGGAATTTCTTGCTTATTAGTTCTATTAGAAGCGCTATATTTTTACAACACGGTTCTTTTCATTCCTGCAGCATGCTTCCACTGATCGTATTTACTCTTTCCGTATGATTATATTTATTTTCTACACTGTTTTTATAAATTTAATTTTTGCCTCTTCCTTTTGTTAATGTATATTTCGTTCATTTTATTTATCTTTTTTCGTCTGTCAACCTCTATTACTTTCCCTCTAGCTGATTTATTTTATTCAATTATAATTTAAAAAATATCCTTATGCCTAATGCTTCTATCGTTTTTATAAATATTTCAGCAACAATTAGTCTTATATCATTATACTAATTAGCTCATGGATATCGTGATTTCTTTGTGTTTTCCCCACTCATTGGTCGTGCAATTATTGTATATTGGAAACATTTTTTAGTCAATCGTCATATTAGAGAATGTTGCTAGAATTGTTGACTAGTTCCTATGTTATTCGATTATACTGACGAGACTTATTGTTGAATTTATTATTCAAGTATTCACTTCTTCATGAGCTTTAGGAGGCATTTCATAATGCAGTTTCAGTTATCAAGCCCCGTTTTTTACACGATTTTTTTCGCTCTTGGAATCTTGTTCATGACCCGGATCCTTCCATGACTAGCGCAGTTATGTTATAAATATTTGAAAAGGAAGCTTTGCCGTGAATCTATTCCTGGCAGTCGGGGAATCAATTTGGGGCAGCTGCTTCCTCTCCCGAGCCTAACACTCACGCGCCGCGTTGTAAATGTGACCTCTTTCAATATGCAAGTGCCCAGCTTAAGAGTGTGTATGCTACATTTGTAATCTGATATATCCATGAGATGATTTTATTTTGAAGTGACAACAAAAATAACCACAAAATAGAAATTATTTGTTCATTTGTTAATGACAGTACCAGACTGTTACTGTTCCATCACATTTTTTTTCTTTACACTTTCTCTAGCTGTTTCGTTATACTCCATTAAAAGAATAGTTTTCCAGTGTTCCTCACACTCCATAATAAAATATTGTATTTACTGTACAAGTCAATTATCCGAGTTAATGGGTGATAGGTTCTACTCGGATGTGCGGAAGTTTGTGTTATTGGATCTGTTGCTCACGAATATGACGTAACAGAAAAAAGTGAGAAACGAGTGAGACGAATAAAAGGTGATTTTATTAATACAATTAAATGTAGGAGAACGGACATATGTGCGGACCCAACCCGCGTGAACGACACTCCGTATGTACAAAATGACATCTAAGTCAGACATAAAAACCGAGTGGAATCTAAAATACTCCACTGTGACTTTGTTTTGAGCAAGATTTAGTAAAGTCTTATACAGAAAAAAATAAATGCCAAAAGAACTGGAAGCGTGAAGGTCGCTCGAATTAGATTTCGTGCTCCTTGATCTCGTTTACCTACACGCGGAGGATATTGTTTAATATTACTTGTTGGATGTGGTGAGTGCCGTAACCGGGAACTGGTCTGACCGCATAGGCGCTGTGCACTATGCCTCTCTTCTTGGTTTTCCTTTGAGAGCGCGTAGCATTCACCCGTGCCCTAATAAGTGAACCCAATCGGAATTCAAGACTTGGGACACTAGGAATCGTTTTACGCGTAACTGTCGGAATAGTTTTTATTTACTTCCGTGTACAGCAGTGCAGAACGCCCCTGTAATATGACGAGTACCTGGGTTCGTTTTTCGGCCCCTTGAACCTGCATCTTGCATCTGGTGGAAGTTTTCACGTTTTTTTTTTCTTTTCCGTATTGAACTCATTTACCTTTATTTCAGTTAAACGTGTTTTAAACTCTCTTATGCATATTTCAATGTTTTTCTTCCAGCGGGAAGTACGTATCTCAATTTCCCTTCACACTAATATTTCATAGTTCAGAACACTACGCTTTTTCTCTCGTTCTAAAACAACGAGAATATCGATGATTTATTAATACAAAGATTTCAATCTTGATTGATGATTAAATCTACTGACGTTTATTCTGGTTCTATTATAATAATAAATTTATTATCAAAAAACAGTATAAACTGCGTATGACCACGTAAGTAATTTACTCTCCGGAAGCAAGCAAGGGACCATCCCATCAATTCCGATCAAGGGCCCTAAGGCAGAGGCGGATTCAAAAAATTCAGCAAAAGTTCCTAGATAAGATAAAAAGTTAGCTGCGAGTTATAATACATATATAATGTCAATATGTTTGTAATTTAACGCAAATATGTTTGTAAATTTACATGTACAAGTTATTATCGAACTATAGATTATTCTGAGTATAGTATTTAAAAATCATAAGAGTTGAAAAAAAAACCCACTAAATTCACGATTTATTGTTACAATAAACACACCCCTAGACA
Source organism: Laupala kohalensis (assembly GCA_002313205.1). Lineage (NCBI taxonomy): Eukaryota > Metazoa > Arthropoda > Insecta > Orthoptera > Trigonidiidae > Laupala > Laupala kohalensis. The sequence continues at coordinate 786,876 of NNCF01127410.1, read as the reverse complement.
AAGACTAGAGATCCTGTATAAGAAATCCGCCTCTACCCGAAGGAAAAACGGAGAAAAACCCGGGTCAGGATAGGGCTACAGAATTAATGTACACAACCGTGCCAATGTTGAGTACACATAAAACTGAATTAATATGAGCCATACGGCAACACAATCATACAAGAAAATAGTTTTTGAAATTGTTATAAGTTATTTAAAAGTACTACAGCAATGGCGTAATAAAGTACAAAACGGATTTAACTTTTATTAAAATCAATAAATNGAGGTAGTTTTTAACCGCGGATTTGAAGAGATTCAATTTCATAATATATTTTATATTCTTGGGAAGGGAATTATATAGAACGATTCCCGAATGATATGGTCCCTTTTGGCAAAGAATGGTTGACTCCCTAGGGCGATGAATATTATCCCTATTGCGAGTATTATGTTCGTGAACAGGACTGTTTCGTATAAAGCAAGGCCCCCCAGGGGACTTACATCTAGTAAGTACGTGTTTGGCGAACACGGGGCCCCGAGCTGAGTCTGGCATTACTTCCACTTACTTGTGCCATGCTCCTTCCTTTCTCTGTTCTGACCTCCCTTGGCCACCTCTTGTTCTTTTCGATCCCGACGCTATTAGGGCTAGGGTATCATTCATTTTCCTCTTTCCTCTTCTTCTTCTTCTTCTTCTTCTTTTTTAAAATGTTTTTAGTAAAAGTCATGTGATATGTTGGAATTTGTGTTTTGAGTTGTAATGCAGGAGGGTTTTTAGTGGGTATGGCTGAGTCTTTCGGCGAGTCCCACACGCGGGGAGAGTCATGTTGGCTCTCCCTAGTGCGTAACTGCATTTTCCCTACCTGTACAAGTTTTAAGGGCTCTAATGACCT
>NNCF01127410.1:740817-785944 GCA_002313205.1 Laupala kohalensis | reverse complement strand
CGTATAAAGCAAGGGTGGCACTTCAGTAATTCGGTCTTAACAAACAAGACTGTTTCATAAATATAAATGCAGGGAAGTGTTAAGATATTTAATTCCTTGAATAAAGGTTTATTTAATTTCTTGAATAAGATGCACTGCTTGACTATTCCTTGTTGTTTTGAAATGAAAAATGCACGATGAAGAGGACAGTTGATTCTTCCAACATATATCTCCGGAACAACTCAGATTATAATATGATTGTGATATATCTCGACGCGTATGCTTTTGCAAACATTTTATATCATCACACTCCGTCATTTGGAAGTACCTCCACCAAAACCAGGGAGCGTGTATGAACATTTTTACGAGTGTTATCTTTTAAATGTGGATATTTTATATAAAATAATGAAGAAACTTTTTTTTTTCTTTCGTATTAATATGATTCAGGAAATGTAGGATTCGATTGGAATATACGATTGAAATAATACGTTTACTCTGTTGTTTGGTTTTGTGTGAGTCAATCCATGCATGAACACTCTGTAGAAGCAGCGATGCGTAACGTTTGCTATAAATGAAACATACAACCAGTATTGTTATTGTGAGATGATCCGTTATGAAAGATGTACAATAATAATTAAATTGTATTCCGATCTGAAATGAAAAAAGAATATTGTGCTCATATTGCGTGGAGTATGAATAATCTTTTATGCAATGTAATTATTTTTTTCTCTTACTGCTCCTTTCCTACATGAACTTTGTTGACTGTTGTGGATCACGATCTAGTAGCATCAAAGAATGCTTTCTTGTCAGTGCTTTTATGGTTGTCATGAACGGATGCGGAACTGGATCGAGGAACGTTCATTACGTATTGAAGTTTCTAGTATGGTGTGGCACATTTCTTTCTTCGTGATTCATAATAATTTCTTCCAGGTCAATAACCTCTCATTAGTTTAAAGCTGGTTCCTCTCCAATTAAAACGTTTTGATTAATATTAATATAATATTATGAATCATATCAATTTCTTATTAACATAAATTATGATAGTTGTTTATATTATTTATGTAATATACCCTTTATAGTACGAGTAGTACTGGCTTTCTTAATTGATTACTTTCTTATTTACACGANACACATCTAGATGTGTATAAGAGACAGCCCCCCCCCACAAAAAAAAAAAGAAAAAGAAAAAAAAGAAAAAAAAGACCGACCTCCGCCAAATCTAGTGAAAATGATTTTAAACGTTTGTAACGGTGCGAAAGAGACACGAAATGCCGTTGTTTCGTTTTCATAGCGCATTTTGCACTCATGCCATCTCAAAGTTAGTTTTTCATGAAAATGTAAGAATTGTGTGCACTTCCTGCAAATTAATTCAGTAAACAAAATGATGAACAAGAGTGAAACGCGTATAAGGGTAAATTTGCGGTGGTATTGTTCCATTTCAAAGCCAAAACTACCTAGTTCAATTGTATATATGATTCGAAGAATATTTTTGACCTCACAAAGGTAAAAAAAATTCAAAATCGATTTCCCAAAATACGCCATCTTCGATTTTTAATTTTTTAAGTTCAAATTGATGAGAGAACTTTAAATTTTCATTGGTTAAAATTGCAGCCATCGTTATTCATAATCTACAACAATAAAACCGATTTAAGTGAAAATTTTAATATCGTGATGTTCGAATTTTTTATCTACGCTGAGAAAAAATATTCATATCGGAATTAAATGCTAGAACTGGATTATTTTCATGATTGTAGGTTGAAAAACATACCTCTGTTGCTTTATAAGCAAGCATGCATATGGTAGATGGCGCCACGTTCGTGGCACCCTAGGAATAATTATGAAAATTATTTGTATGAATTATGGAAACGAAATTTAATTCAGATTTATTAAAGTTTTGCGTCATGATAATTTTTTTCAATAATATATATTGAATAAAATAATCTGTTAATGTTGATTACCTTTATTTTGAATTACAAATCATTAGATGCCGAAGTTTCGATTCGTACAAAAATGTTCAACATCTTTAGTCTTGGATTGTCTTTCTCCCTTTTCTCGTTAATCTACAAGAAAAACAAGAAACATTATTTATTAACTAACTATTAAAAATATGTTCAAAAATATTTCTATTCTGTGTGTGAGTAAAAAAGTCTTATAATTACATGGTTTCTGTAGCTTGGTTCCCTACAATTTCTAAATTATCTTTCAAAATACTAAAATTAATTCTGTTTCACCAAAGAAATTCCGTCACTTTGTGGGATGCATGAGTGAAAACTTATCAATCCTCTTATCGAAATAGCACATTGAAATCTTGTATTGATTTGTACTTCTTGATGAGCCAACTCATTTATCGATACATAACGTACATTTATTCCGGAGAGATTGCTTTTGTCCCATTCGTACATATAGCTTTGGTGTTTGAATTTGTTTGTTGCTTGGTAATTGTAAAGTTGCTCGACTTTCTTGTCGTTTCAATGTCCCACCTAACCCATCACTAGGACATTTCCCGTGAGAAGCAGCAAAAGAAATGCCATTCTGGTAATATGAAAAAAATCAGACTTACGGAGATACGAGTTGGAATTAAGAGGAGATAATCTTAATTCATAGTATCAGAAGATAAAACTATTTTCTCTTTAAGAACATGATTTTATACATGCGGTTTTTCCATTTTTTTTTTTTTTTTTGAAAACTCTTTGAGGACGAAAAGTTGTAAATCTTTGGATGGAAATTAACGTATTGAAAATACCCTAGATTGTTAATGAAAATGTAATAAATATGTTCGTATAATGAAAATTTTCATATTAGCCAAGAAATAGTGAAACAACATTTACGAAATCTCATGATTATCGTTTTTGTTTTTATGAGCTATCGGAGTTAAATTTTATTCAAATGTATAAAATCCGCAAATTTAACCTTTTAAGCGAAAAGCAAAGTACCCACTAGATTCGTTTTTGTAAGTATGTGAGTAAAGTGATCACTTGGAAATGGGAACAACTATCCCGTAACCTATGGGAAAAATTGAAAACAGACGATATGTATAGACCGTGATCAAGGTGGGGGCTAACCGAGGACCATTTTTCTTTAAAAATTATGGTCTTGCACCACAAATTTTATAAATATTACCTTAAAAGAAATGCATCAAATAAATAATAAACAATTAACAATCTGGTATTGTTAATAACAATAACAATTATTTATTAAAGTTATAAACATGGTATTATTTGTTATATTAATATGGTATTATTATTTTTATTTATATTGTTTTTAATAATATGGTATTATTCATTTTATTAATCTTGTATTATTAATAACAATTATTAATCTGGTAACACTTTTACAAAGTATGCCATTCATCAACTTCAATTTTTTCTGGTAAGAGTTCAGGTCAAATGGGAGGGGGGGCTATAGCCCCCACCTCATAGATCCACCACTGTGTATAGATATTAGATCTCATTATGTATATGGTTTTCATGTCATAAGTATTTTTGCTATATTTAATTGTTATGTATTATTATTCTGTATCTCTTGCTGTAGATCTATTGTTGATTATCCATTGTGAATATTTACATCTCCGCAAAATGAAATTATTCTCTGAAAATTATGGATGACTTTATGCACCAGTGTCAATAGCCGATAAGCCTACTATTATTATCTCATAGCAGAACCTAGAGAACATCCCTGGAAATTCATTTGAATCCACGTATTCGGCAAATTTTGAATTTTTGCCATTGACACGTCTGCTGAGAACGGAAAACACGATGTGCATATTCTGTTTACGCTCATCGTTTTGTGCGCCCATTTCCGCACAGCAACAAGGCTCTTGCGTCAACGTAGCCTTCAGCGTTGGCATTTGCGAGTGCTGGCTGCTATCAGCGATGCTCTGACTCCGCTGCTCCACCCACACCAGTGCCTCTTGCTTCCTTTCCAGCGATGTAGACAGGACAAGGCGGAGGTTTTGAGGTGTAAATGAAATGACCTATTTTAAAGGATTGTGTTTAATTTTAATTCATATAGTTTTTATTAATATAATATCAGCGCCAACCTAATCATTGATGCATACATTAGATCATCAACGGTTTTTTTTTTTCAATTTCTTTTCATGTCACTTTACCCTGTTCCTCGGCCGTTTAAAAAGTAAATCTCGGCCGCATCAAATTAGTGATACTAATCCCACCACGAGGAAGTGGGGCACATCTAGTGTCTAACATGTCTCTTTTACGTCTGTCTTTTATTACCACACTCTTTGCCATGAATTCTTCGAAATCAGTATAATCTTATTCTTGTTTATATAGCCGTTCCAATCTTGTGTAACCAATAATCCTCTTCCTTTCGCCTTTTTAAACCAGTTCGCCCGTTCCACATCATTTGAATTCACAATCAAACAAAATATGCACGACATTGCCAATTCATTTATATAATTTAATTCGCTGTTATGTTTTATTTTTCTGTATATTTTTTTAGAGATGGGAAGGATGATTCCGAACCCCCTTAACCCCCCCCCCCCGGTGGTTATATCCTTATCCTTTCGGTCTCATTATCACTCTTGAAGCAAGTAATAATTATGACATATAATGGTACATAATGTCCCATACATAATATTATATGTTATAAAAACTTTTATTTCATTCTTTTTTGTTTTTAAAATATGTCTTGTTTTAATCATTTTTTACTAAGCCCAAAAATTATTATATTTAATTAATACTCGTTAGATTTAGAACTTTTTTAAAAAAATTTACTTTTAATGGAACTCGCTATTCTATTGGTTGTATATTTGTGTATATCTCTTATTTAAACGTTACGTAATAGTTTATAAAAGTTTGTAAGACAAAAAAGTTTAATTGTTCTATTTTTCACATAAGAGTGTTACATTCGTTGAGTTACTTATCATCGGGACTTGGACGGTTTCATACGATTTATTCTTCTCCACTTCAGAAATTATTGGAATTATATAATTTTGGAGTTGTTGGGTTTATATGTGGATATATACGATGACAAGGATATTTTATTTACTCAACCCGAAATTTACTTATTTTATATCGATTTTTGTTTACTTCTGTTTGCGGAGTCTGAAAAGAGTCATGTAGTGGCCGCGTTAGAAGGCATTAACTCACGTTACGTCAAGGATATTTAATGTGACTTGCGTAAAAGTATTAATAGAAGTTCTAGAACAAGGATTATTCTATTGCTTTTTCCATAAGGGTTAGATAATTCAACCAGTGGTTTGAGAATCAGCCAATCAGCACACTGAAAACACACTTTTGATGTGAGATTCAAATTAAGTGAAAGGAAAGGTTTTCGGTATCACATCGAACTTATATTTCGGATACTGTAAGGATGAAATGTCCAAAGGTTTCACTGTCACATATAAAAGTTTAGAGATATCCTTTTTCCTTTGTATTTGGATCTCACATATACGCCTCTTCTCTCAGTATGAGTTTGGTAGATGAATTCCCGTAAAATATTGTAATCCGTGTTTGAGCACCACCGTAAAGTTTGTTGCTTTTTTCTTCTTTAACACTCTCGCTCAAGCGTTGTTCAAGCACAACGACCAATGTTAATATCAGTCGTTGCAATGATGATCAACGTACACCCTTTCAATAGTCAAGTTGTTAATACTTCACCTGTTCAGTGAAGATACAAGTGTCAATGTGTTGACAGACGAGGTTCGATCGTGTCTAGTTCGTTGATTCTTTTCTCCGAAAACACATTTCACTTAACGAAAGTTGTTTCTTACGAAAGTGGGGAATGAAAAAGAGACGTAATTTATAACAGCCATGCCTTTCTTCTACTGAATATTTTTTAGAGAAAAGATAATATATGCTTCCTCAAATTATAATTGAATATAAAAGTTGTTAAATGACATTTTTATATCAACTCATCAACTACTCTTTGCTTCTAAATATTTTTTAAAAGTAAGAAATTGAATGCTTTGTCAAATTAACTCTACGTAAATATTAGTTAATATATTATAACACAATAAAAACATTTGCAACAGACAACTTTTGAAGGGAAAAATAAAATGTATGCTTGACTAAAATTAACTCTTTAAGGAAAGGTTCTTCGTAACTACGTTCTGCGTGAGGTTGTGCAAGATTCTTAGAAAGTCGTGTTACAATGTTCTAAGATTAGATTTTATGAAAATATATTAGATTTTATGTAAATGGTGCTTTTGGAACGAAGGATTACTGATGTGTTGTTTTATACTTACATAAACACCCATAACCCGGCCAAAATTGAACACACAACGTTGGAAAATCTCTTGGTCTTTCCATAGAGCTGAAAAGTTGTTGTAAACACGTTTTAACCATCATTTAAAATAAAATATCCATAGTTCCCATTATTCCTATTTGTGTTAAAACTTTGGGAACTTTGGGAATTTTTCCGGGATTGAATGTGTATTTATACTTTTCGTATGCGTAAACGAGATGATGTGAGAGATGCCTTAGTGTTGAACAACGAACGATATTGGCAACGTTAAAGCGCCGCAAAACTCGAAATACTTCGAAATTGTCAGGAAGAGATATAAACTAATGTTGTTCAGTTGACGCTCGCTGAGTCTTCAATTTAAAATTCTTAACACTGTCGGGGTGGCAAAGTTTTCTTTGGTTGACATTAAATATTTCTTTACCAATTTTAAAATGTGAATCACTTTTCTTGTGTTTTTAAGTAGAAAAATTCTTTATGAGTAATGAAATGAACTTTAACCATTTTGTTAAGAGGAAAGTTTCGTTCTGATTCGTCAGAAAGAGTTGTTCCGAAGTTTATTTGATCACCTAGAAGGCAATGAGCTGTTTGCCAAACGTGCTAGAATAATAACGAGTGATAGCACTTTTTTAAAGAGATCCTTCACTACTAACTGTTCAATACGAATTGTAATCTTTGGAAGGAAATTTTGTTAATTAACTCTTCGATTTCTTTATCGTTGGCAGGAATGAACGCTGTACACACGGTGATAGCCACTTGTTTCTTTGCTTTCATCGATTGCTATCAGGTGCACAACGAAAATTTGGACTTTTTACATCAAGCTCGTAAATTCTTCGCGATGTCGTCAACGATCTCAGCTACTGTTTTGCGGAGCAATAAAATGTTTGTAAAACAGGACTCTTAACCGGACACACAATTCCGATAGTTTTCACCAGACATGTGTCTTTAGGCAGTCTCTGTATTGGAACATTTCGAGTTATTTTTTGTGCTGCAAAAACATAACTTTTTACAAAACAGTTTTTAAGTTTTTTTAAATTCTACTTTTACTATCTCATAGTATTAATTACATGCTAACCATATTTTGAGTGTCTGTTAAAAATTACGTCTTAAATTAAATTCTTAGGGAATACATATTTTTGGTCCTCAAATCAAGGCAAATATTACCACAGTCGCGACATACCGTACACATTCCCTATGCTAGCTTTGCAGCTGGCGACAGTAGCGCCTATATCTGCGCGCTAGTATCACTAACGCACCACAATGCTCGTTTATCACTATGATATTCTTCCGCGACCTATTTGGTTAACTCATACACGTAGTAAATTCGCTAACCACTCGAAGATGCAACTGCACCTAGCTGCACCAAGTTTGTTTCTTTATTTTGGCGACTGTGTTATATTGGACTGTAATATTACCCACAGATGGAGATGTTACCTCTGATACTACTGCAGAAGCAGGACAGTTTTCATACAACTAGCAAAAGACGGAGCTCCCTTTCAATTGCTCTTTTTCTGTTGTTTGATGTTTTTTCGTAAGCCGATATTTAGATCAATCATCCTGCCTTTACATGTAATCACAAGCCATTGTGACACGAAAGTGTATAGCACATATACATAATCTTCATGTATGTTTTTCAGATAGCAATATACAACTTTTGTGATGTTTATTATAGTCTTGGGACGAGTGTGTAAATGAAATTCAATTCGAATTAACTTTTCAATTAATTGACTGGGATTACTATCTCACGAGAGTCGGCAAAGCAAATAGTACTGTGAATATTCAGCTTTCGTTCAAATATTGGAGATGAAACAAATATTTGATTTGTGATACTTGTAAGTACAGTACCAGTTTTTGATACAAAGTAAATATGAAATTTAAACAGATTTTACTGTGGATGCGGCATTCATCTGAATTTGAAAGTAAAATTTTTAGTTCCTCACGTTTTAAGCTACCCTTGTAGGATTATCTTGGAATAAAAATATTAGTTGAGGAAATATGAATTTTCGACTACTTTTTATTTAGAGTACTATTCAAACTGCTAATAACTGTAATACTTAAGGTTAATTAACATCATGAAATGCAATCCAACATTCATCCTTCCCAATTCCCATTCCTAAATTAATCGGCATGTGGTTAGATGGAAGAACAGCCTTCTTGGCGTGATTATTAGCAAAAGAGACATGATATATACTGGCAGTACGAAATAATGGTGAAATGTTTTATTTACGTGCTGAAGTGCCAATATTTCTAGAGGGAATATGAATATAACTATACTCATATTTCCCTTCCTATTTTGAGAGAGCAGGACTCATACGTTTTCTACCTTGTTCTTCGTTCTTTATTTCTAACGTAGTGTCAAATTAATGGGTTTCTTATAATATCAAACGTGAAAGCTATTTAAATATATATTATCCTAGTTTATTGAAACATTTCTTCCTTTCTTTTATTTCTCACCCACAAACCCCACGATCGTTATGGAAATAATAGAGTTTATAATTGTGAATAGCAATTTCTTTCTTGAGTTTTATAAATTAGCTACACTACAAATTTGGTGATTTATTATAATTACATTATAATAAATAATTATTCCTCTTTTATTCCCTCGAGAATAAATAACATTATATAGTATTGTCCGTTTTTATTCTGATAATTACCAAGTTCCTTCAGGGAAGTAGATGAATTAATCGTGGGTATGAAAGTAGTAACTTTTGCAAACAAATGTATTCGAGCATTGTTCTGTATTTGTAATGAGGTAAAGTACCTTTCTGTCTCGGTGGTGCGAATTTTCGCTCTTTCACATACCTCCATTAGTGCACCGTGGGACGACTTGTGTACTTGTTTCGCGTACCGAAACGGTGAACGCGGAGTGATATACTTTATGCCGTGTGGGATGTCGGTGTTAACGTGTCTGTGTGGAGTGAGACGTGTCTTGGCCATCCAGAAAACGACAAATGTGTGCAAATCCGAACACAAGTCCTCAGCAAGATGTCCGGAACGTTGTTTGATGACCAAGATTCATGTCACTGTTAGCTCCATGCTAAGAAGGTGTCTGCTGTGAAGTCGGTGTATTTATGCTAGTGTCCCATCAGTGGATGATCTATGGGAGGGGGGAGGCTAAGGGGGCTATAGCCCTCCCCCATTGACCTGAACACTTAACAGATAAACTTGAAGTTGATAAATGGCACACTTTCTAAAAGTGTTACCAGATTAATAATTGTTATTCTTATTAATAATAATAGATTAATAAAATTAATAATACCAAATTCATGAAATTAATGATACGTACTGAATAAAATTAATAGTATTGTAATAACTTTAATAACTAATTTGTATTGTTATTAATAATACCATATTGTTAATTATTTATTTGATACATTTTATTTAAAGCGAATATTTATAAAATTTGTGTTGTAAAACCAACATTTTGAAACAAGAATGCTCCCTGGTTAGCCCCCTCCCTGGTTACGGTCTAGATCCTCCACTGTTCCGTGTACGGAGTGCGGATTGTCTTCGTGGAAGACCGAAGGAAACTTCTAAATATGTCACTTAATTTCCGAATTTCACTGTCATTTATCTTGCGTGTATTCAAATGAAGAAGGGGATTACGGCTACACTTTTCTACCACATGTGCCCAACCATCATCCCCATGAAAATGTAGTTATTTATTTCTTAGTGGTTTCTTGTGGTTGAAGTGGATTAAAGAGGATTTATGCATATCATCCGGAATCTGCGGTTTGTATTCATTGTTGCAATATGTAGCTGTAAAATACCTAGATTCGTTTGATCTTTATTGTTTAACCTTCTCTTATTAGACGTAGTTTTGTAAAGAAAAGAAATTTACCTCGTGCCAATGACCCAATATTTGGAGCGGCTTTCGAAGTTTGGCTTCAAAAGGAAGGGTTCTTTTGAGTGTAATCTTAATACCAAGAAATCACTTTATCTTTGGTCACGAAACATAAAATCACATATTTATGTTAAATCACTTATATTGCTAAATGCTATTAATTCTTCAATAGTTATACCTCTTCAATACACTTATATTGAATTTTTTTACCTGCAACTAAATAAGTATGAAAGTATGGGAAGAAGAATATCTATCTATATATATATATATATAGATATATATATATATATAGATCAGGCCAGCTAAAGGACCACGTAAGACGACCCCCAGTAAGGCTCAGGTTTTGATTTGAGTTTACTCACTGGACGCGTCGTAATAACCGAGCTCGGGCAGCGATTAGATATGATCCAGAGCACTGTATCCGAGCATTACAACTGCGGTTGTTAGTCGCAGAGGTCGGTCTCTTTGTAAATCCCAGCTAATCAAACTGGGACATGGATACAAAGAGCTACAAATTTTTCTAGCCCCCTCCGGGAATCGAACCCGGGATGACTTAGTGACGAGCGAGAACGTTGCCACTTTCGCCACGGATTATATATATAAAATAATTTCTTTTTTAATCTTATATCGAATGAGAACTCTTTTATCAGAATATCTGACATATTCAGATTTAGGAATTGTAAATTTTTGGTGAGTCAATTTTTTTAGAATTTTTTTTCTGTTTCACCTGTATTCGTTATTTTATTAATTATATTTTTTCCATTGATAGTGTATTTTTTTATTCTCGTTTCCTATTATTCATTTTAATGATGTAGAACGCTGTGATAAAATTAATTAATTTTTTATATCTCTTAAATCATCCTAAACCTTTGTTACACGCAGACTCGTCGACATCATAACATCTTGTTTTCCCATTTCCATCCCTTATCATCTCTTCGGAATGGTAACTAAACGGTAATTAATGGGCACTGTTTGAGTACCAGATGCTCGGAATAAAAATGTCTGCACGTTCGCCGCGCCGATTTACGTGCGCCGTGAATTAACGCGAGACTGTGGGGAACTCGGCGCAGGCACGCGTTGCACCTTTTATTTTATTTTTTTGTGCTATGCGATAGGGATTTCGTGCACTTTACGACTGTTTCCTTCAGTCTCAGATTAAGGCCGGTACGGTTCTCGTAAATGGCTAGTCTTACCTCGCAAGGTTTCCTCCGATACTGTGCAGCGTTTACCTTCAAAACATTATTGACCTTCCAAATGTTTTTTCTTCATTGGTTTTATTGTTCATTCGGTTATTCTTTCAAATTAATTACTAATAATTATCATATTGCTTTATATCAATGTGTATATTTTGTTTCTCAAATTTGCAATTTTCAGCAAGTTTTCGCGTAAATAAAATCATGTAATGAATTTGATTCGAAAGAGTTAGTTTTAAATTTTTTACCTTTGATGTGAATTCCACGTTGTGAGTTGCACTACAAAAACAAATTAATAAATCAATCCAGAACTACGAATAGTTTTTATGGTCGATAGAAATAGAGTTTTACATGTGAACAGTTCATGGTCTCAATTACTTGAGACTTATCTCGTTTCAATTATCCCTGTTATGTATACTGGATTTTTGATAAATTGTTTTTATTTCTCCGACTGCTTTCAAGATTTAAAACTTGTATTTTGTTTGCACAGAACCTGCTATATTTTATTTTATTTTATTTGCTCAGAACCTGCAATAATATATGGATAATTCGACAACAAGTGAGTTCGAGTTGTATGTACTGGACTGTAAAACTTGATCAAAATTATATCATCGAATTACTAAAAGAGAGTACCTACACAAATTTTCAGACAGCGAGATGTAATCTGTGATTTTTCTGTACTAACTTTGTTTTTGTCACTTTTTAAGAAAAAATAATAATCATATTCCATTTATTGCCCTTTTAACGCAATTTTTTCATTCAAAAGATTTCTTAATACGTTTATTTCATTGGAAGCAAAAAATTATTAACATACGCTTATAAACACTGGAACAGATTCTATCTTAATCTGTAAATTAAAAATAAATTCAAAAGAAAACCTCTATAAAATTTTGGAACTTAAATATCTCATATCATTCTTTTTTATATTTTTTCTGTTCAAAATCTTTTTTTCGTCATTTTAAGAAATAAAATGTGTTTCTTTAATTATGTTCTGATTCTGGTCAAAAATTCAATAAAACTATAAGTTTAAAAAAATTAATTCATCACTCCTGTTTAGTTTTTTGTAATTTCTCGCCGGAGTAAGACTGCCGCCGAGAAAATAATGTACATATTCAGATTCGATATAAAACTGTATGTAAGAAAATAGTAATGACGCATTTTTTTTCACGAGTATGGGCCTATGCGAATGTTAGTCTAAATTACTACCCTCCAATAACATAACATGACAGCGCTTGTTTCTTCTGTACCCGAGTTTTTCTTTTGGATACTCTGATCGAATTAATGAATGAGATGGTTCTAAATTTGTACACGTAGGAAAAAATAGCTTATTGTCATTTTTGTGATCATTTGTATTCTTTATCCTCCTTCCTTGTAATTAATTATATTTTATATTTGTCCAGAGTATTATCCAAGTAATCCAATTGCAATTTTTTATGAAATTATTGTAACTCGATAAAATTGAATCTAAGTAATATTTTGTATAAAAATATGAATGTTTACTTCTATTTACCTTAATAATACGGCAGATACTAATTCCTCGTACCTTCTAGGTGTAGGCAGTTATCTCCGAGTTTTAACTTTTAAACAACTACACTTTTTAAACAAAATATTAGAATAAAAGAATGCAGGCTCTCAAGGCCGGAGTCAATATATGTAAAAACTTCTGGGCTATTGAGCCGTGGTCCATAAGAAGAGTCCTTCACAGACGTTTCGGTCACTACTGCGGCGGCCATCTTCAGTGTGGATCTTTCCGGGGGCGCAAGCCTTGCCTCAGCGGCGACCCAACAGCTACTGATGTAGCGAGTGGAGACTCAGTGCTATTTATACAGTGGGGAAGGGCGGGAAGCGGGAGCGTGCTTCTTTCTGATTGGTTGGAAGGTAATCGATTTGAAGATTTTTTATTGGCAGGTTTTGGATTTAAGTTACGAAGCACGGGGTACCAGGCACTATTGATCTTTAGATTTTCCTCTTTTCTATTGACGTTATTCCGGTTGCTTGCACCCACGGATAGATCCACATTGAAGGTGGCCGCCGCAGTAGTGACCGAAACGTCTGTGAAGGACTCTTCTTATGGACCACGGCTCAATACCCCAGAAGTTTTTACATATAAAATATTAGAATTTAACTATATTAGAATTAATTTTTCTTGATCTTTTTTCTTTGCTGTTATACTTTAACTTGCATGTATTTCAAGTATTGGTGAAGTAGCATAAGTTTTAATGTTCTATGGGGAATAATTGGGAAAAAAGACATAGAGGGTCTTTGGAATATTGTTATTTAATTCTGAGTTGTTTCTGGACGTCTTTCAAATTACCCTTTCTGTGGTTTCTCCCTTTTGCTGCATTCTTCAAAGTAACTTCAAATTAAGATTTTTTACGAACTATATTATGAAAAGTGGAATTGGTGATTATTACATATGATCAACATATATTACTTATCTTGGATTTACTAATTTACTTGGTACTGAATCCAAAAATGTGCAATATCCTAAACCTAGAACCTATGAAAAATCTCGGCAGAATTGAAGAACTCGTATTGAGTTCACATTTTTTCCCGACATTTGTTCGGTCAGTTTGACGTTGTGGGTCAGTTTGACTTCGAATGGGTGTATGCTGACTTAATGTTTTGTGTTGTAGTTTGCGGCGTGGCCCGGGAGCTAACGTGCAGGACAGCAGCGGCTATTCCGCGTTGCACCATGCGGCTCTCAACGGACACAAGTGAGTGGTTGATCTCTTTTGTGGATAACTAATCGAGTTTATTCACATTGACAATGAGGGTTCATTCTTTTCAAAATATGTTTATAATCTGTTATATCATTATGTGTTAGACGTGGAATAATATTTCTGTCCAAATACTTTGAAGATTTTCGCTTATTTTCATTTAGCGAAGAGATGTGGGAAGAACATGATATATACTTCTTATTTTGTAATTAAATTTGAAATATACCATTAATGAATTTTTTATAAAAATTAGTATAAAACAAGTCAACAATATTTATTTCGAAATAAATAAATATTCGATTTTATCAAGAGTCTAGACCGGATAATACGGGGGGTCGGATTACCGAAAGCTGGATATCTGTGAGATTACTGTATTATGTAATTAATGCAATAAGATCTTTTGAAATGAATGTAGTGAATTTCCTTTGTATTAATTTTTAATGAAAGTTTCATTGTAGATATATTTCTATTTTTGATTACAAAATAAGTTTTATATATCAGATTGTTCTCCCGTTTTCTCGCTAGATGAAAACAAACGAAAAAATCTTCAAAATATTGAGAGAGGAATATAATATTATACCTAACAAAATATGCAAATAAAAATTATAAATATATCCAGGAAAGAAAAACCCTCGTTGTCATTGTGAATAAAATTTATTTTTGTGCAAGTTAGTTTTCTTTTTCCTTTTACAAACGACTGCAAGATTGGTTCATACATTTTAGATGGTTATATTTATTATTCAATTAATAGCTTCGATGTTCAAATTTTAAAAATTGAGGTAGAATTTTTTCTTATATTCAGTATGAACGCTAGATCTGCTGTAACTTACTCCTTAGTTTGCAGAAGAAAATATTTCTCAGTATTTCCAGATAGAAAAAGTACAACTAATGCTAAATTAATATGTACGTGATGAACACTGTATCAGTAAATTTAGTAAGTCAGTGACATAGATTTTGTTATTATACCGATGAATGATTAAGTTTGTGTTTTGGCTACGAATAGAAAATTACCAAATAAGATACATTAAGTCGTATTCTCGTAACAGATATGATGAGGCACATGCTGGATGTACAATTTGAAATGAAAACGTTTTATTATTTTTTCTCAGTTTCTCTTTTTGTTCCTTGACATTGAGATATATGTGTTATCTATTCGTAAATATTTTATAACTGATATTCTTTGCGCATAAGTTACATTCACAGTGATTAGGTAAATCAACGGGAAGTATTATTTTTATGAATCATAGAAAGGCAGTTGACTCCCGCGTGGAAAATTAGAATTTTCTCCCGAAATAAATTTTATGTTTCAGAACTACTCGTTTTCTGGAACTTCAGTTACTTAGTTTCGTACATATCAGTTAAAATTCTCACTACTTCCGTTCGCGAATATCAGTGGAATTTTTCAGTGCGGACTAATTTCTGAAGACGCGATCATTCCTAGAATTTTTTGGTATTCGACACGACGAAGAAAATATATTACTTCCATTCTAAATCTGTAATATTGAAATACGTAGTGGCAAATCTAATATATTTAACATAAATATAATAAGCTGTAATCTTTAAANTATATATATATATATATATATATATATATATATATATATATATATATATATATATATATATATATATATATATATAGTGTGTCTTAAAATAGGCTGCGTAGTAAAAAAACAGTTGTTTTCCGAATTCGGTTATTGTACGTTCCTTTATAATGATCACTCACAGAGGTAATTTGAAAGTTTTATTTCATAACATTTTCCGTCTAGAATTCTTTTTTGTCGCATCAGATATTCTCATCGTATATTGAAATGTATAAATATGTAGTTATAAAAAAGAAATGAACTAAATCCTTTTTCAGTTTCGTTTACGATACATGTCAGTAACGATTTATTTTTTTTACATTTATTTTCGGTTTTTACTTTTTCCTTTAGGCGAGAGATCTTTCGGCCGAATATCGGTCGAAATGATTTAATTTGCAATATATCTATTTTGTGCTCGATATTTTGTGCTGCATAAAAATTACAGCTATGGTGAAAATTTATTCCAGAGGCTCCGGGAGAATACTAGCTCTTGAAGAGTTATATTCAGTTATAATACACACCCTTCTATCTCTGACCCGAAACGAATGCTGAATGTGATAAAGTGTCAGCGGGGAGCCAGATTTTAGGCTAGTCGATATCGTCACGCGACCGGAATGAATATCCAATGCAGTGCAAATGTTGCAGTGGCGCCACTGATCCTGTTGTTGTTGCTGCTGTTATTGTTGTTTTGACTAAATGCAAATGTTGCAAGTGTCCGTTCCCACGGATGGCGCCTTGTGCACCTGTAACCGTATTCAATGGCTGGACAGAGTCCGCAGATTTATGCTTCTGTCCATATATGATGTCTTTATAAGAAGAACTCTGATTATATTTCATATCATTGATCTCAAATCATTTTTTTAGACTTCACATACAATAATACAATTTTCATTATTTCGTTTTCATTTTTGATTGAGCGCTATATGGCTATAGTGGAGCCCTGGATTACCGTATCTGTGTGTATAAACTATATTTCAAAAACAGTTTTGACATTAATGAGAAATGGAAAGAAAAACATAAAATTCACTCACAAATTTGACCGTTCCGGCAAACAGTCTTCCCCAGCGACGTAGAGAATCTCTCTTTCCATTTCTCATCAACTTAAAAACTATTTCTTATTGATAGAAGACAGTAGTGTCATTTTATTTTGTCGATTTAATATTGAAGTAAGAAAATTTATTTATAAAAATAGACGCATATGTATTTTTTTGTTATTTTGATACATTTTTGCTCTTTAATCTCTTTAATGGTACGTTGTAGTGTCGTTTTCGTTATCCTGGTCGTTAATTTACGTTGCATAATCTAAGTAATTTTTTTGTGCAAAATAAAAATTTTTGTGCACAATTTCGGTGGTATTGGAAGTGAAGGTTATATTCATGAAAGCATTTTCTATTCGATACTGGTCAGGAACCTATTATATTATGTTTTATTGATTAAACGTGTTTACAAAATAGTGTTTTTTTGGCGCGACGTTTTACGTAATATTGGTAAACATTTAATTAATTATAAACTGTTTTATAGTAATGTAAAAATAAATAAATAAGTAGAGTGGAACATTTTTTCGTAATTCGTCTGAATTGAGGATTACGTGAAGAGCACCTGATCCCATCCCATCGTCCACTAACTCCATTCAAAGCCAGTGCACCCCGAACCGTGGGGCGCGGTACGTCATAATTGCATGTATTGGACGGTGTCGCTTTCAACCTCGTCCACGCTGCTGTTCTCTTCAAAAAGGGCTCTTTTTTAGCCCTCGCGTGCATGCGTGCGCGCCGGCGCCTGTGCACGTGTGTTTGCGCGTGTTACAAATTTGACTAAAAGTTGCGTTTCGAGAGTCGCTCAGGCTTTAACTTTCCGCGGTTTTCCGTGGAACGCTCGTCGGCGAACTGGTGGAGCGAGTGAGAGAGATTGAGGAGGGGGGTAGCGGTGGTGATGGGACGGGGGCTCTGCGTCGAGTGGGGATGCCGAAATTGCAACCTCTTTGTGAACGGAAACCGCAACCCGCTCGGCGGGCGGTGAGTGTAGGAGGACCGGGAGGTTGAAGAGTGTATGTCAGAGGGAGGAGAATTGGCGGGAGCGTTGGGTAGGACTGGGGTGGTATGGGAATAGGGTATCGGGTGGTATAGGCAGATGGCTGGACTAGGTCCTGTATAAATATAAATAAANACACATATATACACATCACACACACACCATATATATATATATATATATATATATATATATATATATATATATATATATATATATATATATATATATATATATAGTCCTCAAGGCGAACTAGTAGTTTCAAAATGTAACTAAAGGAGAGCGCGGCGTTGTTAGATATCTGTTGCAGACGGTGGCATTGCATTGCTCCACCCATTCGAGACGACATGCCGTGGCACCCAGGCGAAGTCTGCTATATCCGGAGGAAAATCTAATTTTGTGCAAATCTCTTGTGGCTAAATGTTAGAGATCAATCCCTCGATTAGCAGAGTTCCTAACCGTTCTACGAATGGGCTGCAGCAGCCGGACGTAAACTCAGTAATATACTACTGACACGAGTAAAACTTCCACGCGTGTACAGCGAGTGGAAGAGAAGTTAATCTTGCAATACCGGTATTGACACCCCAACTTTCACGTAGTCTTTAGGGTCCTCAGTCATAAGTACTACACCGGCGCGAGCACTGTAATTAGGTCATCTTGTATTTTTCGTGTATTTGGTCTTACTATTTTCTTAATTAACATTTTAAATGTCAGTTTATTAATTACTTTGCAGAATTAAAATATCCAAATCACATTCGTTTTAAACGGGAGTTAATAGCTTTACATATGATTTGTGAATGATTTGTTGGTAGAGCAAAAGTGGCTTAGTCGGTTATCGCTAGTTTGCTGGGTGGGCTTAAATGATTGAGACAGTATATTGTGAGTATTGTGATAAGTGACAGAGCCGTGTGTCGTCGGAAAGAGATCGTGCAAGGAAAATTGAGTACCAGTACAATACACACACAAAGCTGTAATGTGTGCTATGCTTACTCGCCACTATGTTAACTAAGTGAACCTATTTTGTACTCATAGATTTCATGGACTTGTCTCGGAAAATGATTTGATTTGCAATAATTTTTAGAAAACTCAGACGTTGTTCAGGGGCAAGTAATAAGTCGTCATATTTTTTTTTTAAAGTTCAATTTTTCTTAATTTATGTTATCTTAATGTCCTTTAGTCAAGTCCGCTGTAATCGAATTTTTGCGAAGAATTGAATCAATTTTTTGAAAGAATCGATTGTTCTCGCAAAACCTACGCGACCGACGTAATGGCAAGACACAGGTGACTGCACATCTTAGATTCAATTGATGAATATCTGAAATAATCTTGCTGAACTTGTTTTCTGATTATTACTGCGTTTCCACGTGCATGGAAATGAAATATGCACTGAGTTGTTAATTCGTATTGTAAATTTCATTTATCGTGTCTTGTCTCGCGTTTAGCGACTTATTAAACAATTAAACAAATCTGGACTTATCTATATTTTTTGTTGTTGTTCGTACAGAACATTAATATCATTATTTTTCAATTTTCATATTCAATGTATACTCCCCTCCAGAAGTACTTGTTTTATTCGTTCACTTGCGTGCAGTTATACTAAATAGAATGCATGTTATTGGAAGCTGCGATTTTGAATAATGAATAGATTTCAGTAGCGTTCCATACGTTAAAAATATTCGTTACAATTCCATAATCAGTAGTTATGTTAATTTTTTAACTAAGTTTTATTGATTAGTTTTATTCCTATTTTTATTCCTGTTTACCTGATGTATAATGTGATGCTGAATGACTATAGGGATACCTGTTGAGCTGTGTGATGATTTTATTTATTTTTTTATTCCTGTTTACCTGATGTATAATGTGATGCAGAATGACTATAGGGATACCTGTTGAGCTGTGTGATGTATTGGTGGTGCAACCGTTCAGGGAATCAGGTGTGGATGAAGGATGCAAGAGTCTCATCGTAAATTTGTGAAACCGATTGAATGTTTAATTGAATTATTACATTTCAATTACTTTTAGGATCATTGACATGAGCTTCACTACAAAAAATCTATAAGCTTGGATTTTGGGAGGAAGGGAATACTAATTGAGAGGGTGTTCGCACTGATGAATTGCATTTTTGTTTTAAACAGATAAAACTGATACTAGATGAATTAAGAAAATAAAGATAAACGTACAAAATTATCATTGGATATTGAAAGATAAAATAGCACTGTAAATTGTGATTAGATTATTATTTTAATTTGACTATGTATTTGGCTATGTTTCAAATTTTACTTTGTATTGTTTTCAGGGAGTTTCAATGAACAGTTTGAATGGTTTTGATTCTCACACTTAAGGGAAGTAACAGAATTATCTTAAATTGTGTGTGTTTATCGTGGCTTAAACCACTTGGAAGCATTTAATAGAAACATTTATTTTCTATTGTTTTTGCTGTATAATTTTTTTATCATAACTATTATGGTTCAAATGTAGAAAAGAACCAATTTGAAATGCAATACTTTCTTGATAACTGCTCACTGTTATACCTGAACCAATTTGATTCCGTGATAGGTCATGTACCATTGGGTCCGTATATTCGGGGTGGAAGAAAAGCAGACTAGTTTGACTTTTTGAGATGAATGAAGGTTTTTTATTGTATTAAGACATTTTTGATACGTTCTCTGAAGCAAATTTTTGCAATTTGTGTTATTATTTTCATTTAGGAAACAAGTGATGATACGCAAAGTACTACTACGTTCAACAAATTTCATTAAACTCTTCATTATTATTCCTTCCCAGTTTCTTATAAATAAAATAAAATTTCACAGCATTTAGTATTTTATGAAGAGCAAGACGTATTGTTGTATTATGACAGATGTATACTGTTCTATTTAGTATAATATTGAGGTAGATGTATAGTATAAGTGTAATATATTTCGCGCTAAATTAGTAGACATGTGTTCGGATGATGAGCTCTTAGACAATATGAAGGGTTATCAGCCTGAGCTGCGATGTTTGGAGTGAGACCGCCTGTATTTATTGGGTAATACTTTCCCTTCAGCAGTGCCTTCAAACCTTGGTGTATTCCGGGTTGCATTGTACTGTACCTTGTATGACCTGGGAGAAACATTGTATACTTTATTACATAATTACATCTGGTTGCGTGATAATAAATATTAATATTTTGAAGGAATTAATAAATGATTTGTTTTTTGCTGTTGGGATGAGGTAAACCCTTTCTTTAAGGAAATGAAGGTTGTTGAAATATATTTAGCTGTCCTAAGTCGACAGTATTTCTTCTGAGGACAAATAAGTAGTTTGATCTTGTCTTTAAGTCCAGAAAGTTATAAAGATTTCTTACTACAAATATACAAGTGCTCATGTAGGTAGGATATTTCCCCTACTTTCGGAATTTTGGGGAGATAATTATTTTTGAAAGGTGAAAAAAGACATAGATCATAGACAACTTCATACGGAACAATTATCTTGTTTCTCAACATTCGGGAAATTTTCGAACAACTGGACATGGGAGAAAATTAATACTTCTATTGAGGAACATGAGAAATTATGTGAAAGGCAATACGATTTGGAAGACATGCAGGAGATTTATTCAACGGGGCGGAATCTTTTGACATAATTTCGAATTTAGAGTTACTTTAATAGTTAAGATTCATAAACAATATTTTCCAAATAATCCATAGTTAACACTAATACGAACTTATTAAATATTTTTTTATGTTTTATTAAATACCAATCTGTTGGTAATCTGTTAATATTATAATACGTAACGAATTATTTTTACTCTAATCTTAGGAGTGTGTTGAAATATTAAATCTTCCTCTGCCTTAGTGCCCTTGATCGGAGTTGATGGGATCGTCCCTTGATTTCTTTCTGTGCATAAATTAGTTTGTCCTTCACGTGGTCATACGCAGTTTGTAACTGCCTTTTTGACAATAAATTTATGTAATAAATTAATACATTCGTTGACAAATTGGAAAGGAAAATATGTCACGCATTTTTGTGGATATTACTTGCCATTTGATCGTATGTCGTGGAATTTAATGCTACAACATATAGAAGAAAAGTGAATGCTTTTCCATCGATATATCATCCTTCCTAAAATTATATTTTAAAAATTAACCATATTTTACTTCTTGTAGTTTGTCGTATTTCAACTATTGTGGGCAAAAGTTTTTTGTTTTTTTTGGATCTAATTTTATATAACGTTTAATAATATGTGAAGTGACAGACAAAACAATGATATTCGATTTGATCGTATTATGACTAAGAAGGTTCAAAGTTTCGAAAAACGTTTCCTCTCAATTATGTTGTCTTCGTCTATTTGATAATTTATTAATGTAACGACCTTAATACGTTTAATTTAGGGGTAACAAATTATATCTATCTATCACAATTTGAATGTTAAACTTGTGTATTCTATAAGGCTGACAAACACGACGTTTCAACCTGTGTTTAATTCAATCTTAGGTTAAAAATGTGCTCGAGAAATGATATCTATTGAACAAAGTATCTGTGATATAAAGGTATTCTCATGGTATTAACGTTAGGTCGTTCTTATATGTCCAACGTAAATACGATCCCTTAAACACTATCCGGTACTCACCATACGGACATAACTGTGAGAGAATTTCTTTCGGATTCCATTCGGTTTAATGTGCCCTGGGACATATCCTCTCTTTTTCTTTTATTATTGTTTTTGATGTATTTAGTTTTAATGAATTCACCATATTCCGTGAATTTTGAATGAGGGATGATTCTAAATATATTTTCAGTTAAGAATCAAGCATTTAGTGATCTAATGTCATTTTGAATTGTGAATAAAGAATAATACGTAAATCTCTACCATTTGCTTTTTGTTCCCGTTTGGTGGAACGGGTTGGGCCTCGTACGGAAGCCACGTTTTCTACAGTACAAAAGCAAATATCTCCAACAGAAACACTGAGACATTTTTCGCCACTGTAAGGCAGCCGAAAGCGAGTGAATATTCGCGTTTTATCATCCCCTGTGATATTTCCGGTCGAATGAAACCGGACGTTGTGAAATAGATCGTGCATGTGAAATGTTCGGATACTATGTAATTGTATCCTGTGATAGAAAAGAATAGATATAATATATCCGCACTAGAAATCATGAGCAATAATCCTCGCATTTGCCTCGAGTCTTTTCTTAAATATTTCTGAGCGGCTGTGAAGACCTCCATGTGAAAGAAGAAGTGTTTCGTTGCTCCGTGTCCTTTTGGGGCAATGACCTGCGTTTCGCGCATCAAGTTCCATCGTGCGATACAGTAATAGAGCGGAATTCCGGCGGGTGAAGCGGTTGGACTCATTATGTAATCTGTCTCTGACTGACGGCGGTGGTGCGTAGGGTCAGTCCTCGTTGCTGCTCCACTTGGAACGAGGCTCTGAGGGAGAGTGATGATCCAAACATCGCCTTGCTGGGGGACATTTGCTAAAACCTCCCTTCAAATAATACGTTCAAGTAAAGAAAAGATTTGTTATTGGCGATATTTCGTGTTAACATTAGGATCCCGTCTTGCTGCAAGAAGTTGTAGTTGAATTCTATTAATTTTATAAAATAACGTTACATGGTAGAAAAAACATTTTGAAATGCGGAGAATCAATAATAATAAATGTTTTGATTCATTTATTCGTTGAACTGTTCGAAGTTCTATTGTTGAACTAGAGTATAAATTCTTCAAATTAGTTCTTAAATTTATATAATTACAATATTATGTTTTTTTAAAGTAGGGATTTAAATATTTTTCTACTAAGAATTTCAATCACCGGAATGTTTTATTATTGAATCAACATAATTACCTGCATTGTTCATTTGCACCCAACTTGTTTGGTAAGCTCTTCGAAGCTTGGCTCTTGGAAGATATCTGAACTATGTGCATTGAAAATACTCTTGCTCTAAGTTTTTACAAATACTTAAATGTTATCATTTCAAATGGTTTTGCGAGCTTTCCGTCTCTAACGCATGTCCCCAATAAAGTTGCATTTATCCCCAATTTACTCTGTCCATCTCCGAAGTTTTGTTTTGTGGCCTTCAAGTTTGCCTCTGCAAATTGGAAGAAGCAGACAGTTGTTGAGTGGTCTGCGGTTTCGACCTCGACACTATGACTCATTCTTAAATTGTTGTAAATTGCTTCGCTAGTCTCATGAGGAACCATTATGGTTGTATGAATCAATATATTTGGATGCTGGGAACCTTCAAAGAAACATATACGACTAATAGGGGAAGACGATAGTCAGTAGTTACTTATTATCGATAATGTGTATGCGTAGTTAGCGGATATCCATGTGACGCATCCCTCATTTTTTGACTTCTCGTGATTACCACATGGCTATACGTATATCGCCTGACAGTTCCCCTGATATTTCACTAACACCCAGCTCACGTTTTTATAAATCTTGAGACTAGTTAAATTTATTCGCCTCATGAGGAAGTTTAGAAAAATACAAAATTGTCATCAATATGAAATTTTTTCTTCTCGGCATTTTTGTTATATTTTAATGTTCTACTTCCTTGAAAACAGATTCTAATGTAATGAGGTACCTAATACTAAAATATGATTAGCACTCTTTTTTTCTCTGATCATGATTTTCTTCTGGTACCTACCTGTTTTTTTTTATTTGAATGGAAGATTTCTAAATTCAGATGCATGACATGTCTTTCTTATTAAATGACTGATTTAATTTATTTGTTTTTTTCTCTTGCTATTGACTCAAGTGTATAAAACATAGTGCTCTTCATTTCAATGGGTTTTTAATTAATGATGTAGTATTGGTGGTAAACCTACGTAGAAGGTTGAACAGAAGATATTATATAGCTAACTTAAGTAAGCAGAAATATCAGAGTTAATGTTTGTTTAATAACACTGGTGCTATTCTCTCTAACTTGCGCTTATTTTTGTTTTCCTTTTCTCGTTTCTAGTTATATTTTTTCTTCTATGAACTCATATTAGCATCAAAATGACTTGAATTTCTGACACGAGCACTTTTAATCAATTCTATCGATTTTCTGATGGCTACAAACTTTTTTTACCGAAATGTTTATGATAAAATCTAGCCAACATTAATAAAGATTGAGTCCATGTACTATGAACTTTGAGTTCGTGTAAGAAATACAGAAATGTGCTTATTTTCCTTCGTAGTATATTGCTTTTCAAGTTCGAACGCAACATTTGCCAATAAGAAACATTATAGAAAGAACTCATGTTGACGCCAGTGTCATGAGCTAATTATATAAATATCTCATTTATATTGTTATGCGAGATACCTTAATCGTATTATCACGGAAACAACTGATATTCGAGAAGCAGGTTCGCGTAATATCGCTTGTGTGAATCATTACTTCTTTTAAACAAGTGTTACCATTAACTATCCTCGTGTGCACAACTTCTCATCGTCAAGCCTGTGAATGAAAATGGTGCGGTTTGCTGTCAACAAAAGTCAAAAGCTCGGTTCGCCGCGTTTAGGATGGCGTTATCGAATACCGATGTAATTTTACGACTATGGTATCATAGACAACGACAATAGCGATAAAAACATATCTTTCATGGCGCTAGGAATTCAAATGACAATTAGCGGTGGTGGATTTCAGAAGTTATTGTTAAAAATTGCAATGACTTCAGTAAAGTGATCGCGTGTAGAGTTTTTGACCATCATAATTCTGGTAACGTTGTAAACATTGTATTAATGTGTGACTCGTCCCGACTAATACTCGTCATTACTCGTCTCGACTGATACATAGCCAGCGTTTTATTTTTCATAGGGAATTACCTCTGATTGCTGGAGAAAGATATTTTGTTCGTCGCCACTAAGCATATCTACTTCCCAATTTCTTCACACAATGGAAGAGCGGGCCTCGCCTTAACCTTGTCTTTCGTCAGAGAAGGAGAATATTACTCAAAATGGCTACTGCCGTGCATTTACAGAAATGTTTTGTATAAGATTAGAAGATATTTAATATACGATGTGTAAACCCAACTTTATAAAATATTTTATTGGAATGTATTGAATGTCATTGACGTCTTGTTAATAAAGCAAGTACCGCAATGTAAATGTGACAATTCCGTTGACGAATTGAATTGCTTTTTCTGTATGTTTCCTCACTATTGTCAGTGTTATTTTCTATATGAGCATTTCCTTGCTGTTATTCATTCTTCTTGCCTTGTTATTTCCGATCATTCGACTCGCCATATTTGATCTTCCGCTCATTTATTTTCGCCACATTTCTTGTCTATACCTGCTTCCTCCTCGTCCGTCGGCGGTTGCCGCTCTTTGACTAGCCGGCAACATTATGCACTTTATGACGATTGTATTTGCATGTTTATGGAGGGGTCGTAGACGGACGCGAATGCGGAGGGGGAATCCCCTTCCCGCCCTGTGGTCCCACCCTTCTTTCTCTTGACGGGCACAGCCGTGTTGAATATGCATATCGCGTACGTAATCAATTTATCAGGTCCTCATTGTCCGTCAGCGAAAGTTAGCCAACTTTGTAATCCATTTAATAGTTGATCTGTTTTTACAAATAATCCTATTAATTTGTGTAACGTCTATGCAGTGGACGCCATTGTTTATTCATGAGGTGCCGCTTCCGCCGTACCGTCGCTGTCGGAGGGAGACGGGATTGAGAGTTGTGCTGTTCTGTTGATGGACTCATCGGTATTATTTTGTACGAAATTTACGTGATAATGGATTTTAGCCATGTGGTCAAGTAGAGTCCGTGACATACTCACACGTAACGTGTGTTTCAGATGACAGCGCAGTATTCAGGAGATGATTCTTAAGTTTTGTATTAGATTTATATAATACGGTAAATATAAATTATATGAAATTTATGTTTGGAAAACTGGCTTTGTTGTGGATATGAGCTATAGATCGCTTAAGAATATTGCGAAGGTTTATGTTCGGTATTTATTAAAATGTATGATTTTAGTGTTGGACGATACACACGTAATTTGTACCGTCGTAAGTGTAATGTAAAAAGCGTGCCAGTTATATTCGTGCAGTGACAATTATTCTAACAATATCGCGAACATCTCTCAGAAAGGAGTAGTGTAGAAAAATTTCATTGGTGAGGTCTCTAGTATACTCGTACTATTTTAATGTGCATAAATTCTTTTTGTAATACTCTATGTGTGATTGATGCCTGTAAGATAAAAAATTGTTACTTCTCTAATTATCTTTTTATTTTGAGGCAATTAGCGGTAATTTCTGGATAATTTTTTAGATGTATTTATATTATTATTTTTTTAAAAAGTGAATCTGTTTCACAATGTTTTATATTGGTTTTTTACAGATCAAAAAAGTCCCAATAAATAATATACCGGAATGCGACAGTTTCTGAAACTATTGGTGTTGCAGACGTATCGAAAGTTGTTCTAAAAAAAAAGGCAGGAGCCACATATTGGAAAGGTAACAATATACTCCATGTATCATTGTCGAGGTGAATTTGATGAGGAATATGGCATAAACTTGGTTTGGTGAAACATGTGTCATCAAACATTCCTTCTAAATATATTTTACCTTCCTCAATGAACATAAATTTTGAGGAATTGTGCCATAAGGGACGCCAAGTAAGGTCACGCTGTTATGGATTCCTGTCGTATTGAATATGTTTCTAAACCTGGCTCGCATCGGAAAAAGCTAAACCCGTGCAATTAAATCACACGAATAGTTGAATGTAACTAACAGTTTATGATAATATAAACGTTAATTTTTCTTTGCAATTTTTTATTGATGTTAATGACATGACAGATACTAGTTTCCCCCGTCAGCTCGTCGTATGCAAGTTTCACTCTGATTCATATTTGCCATTAACAATGTAAACAGGACCTCAGAATAGTTATGAATAATACATAATACACAATGGAGCATTCTGTAAATCATTGCAAATTCTCTACGAATGTTGTTTATCACTTTACATAAAACTATGTTCTGAATTCACTATATTCTTTTATATACGCGTTATTGTCATCATTCGTTAGAACTGAATCATTCAACTTTCACTTCAAATAAATAAGTCAAGAAGCTTTTTTATGTACTATTTAAATGCTGTTATCATGGAAAGGAGAAAGTGATTGATGGGAAATCATCAACACATCTTTTAATGCTCTATGGTAGTACGACACTCCATTTTATGTGATTTGCTTTGTCCGGTTTCCCAAAATTGGAACGCAAATTTTCTGGGTCTTTTGCATATTAATGAACATGATTTATTATTAAAAATATTGGAGACCTTTCGGTATAAAAGCTTGAAGGAAATTATGAAATTTTCAGGACATTCATGTCACGAAGTATTGGTTCAAAAGAAAGAAGAACTTGGCAGGTCAGGGTTTTTTTGTTCTGTGTGAAAGGTTATTTTATGAATAAGATACATTAGGATGAATATTATCGTCTGGTTCCTTTGCCATTTGGAGCGTTCCCGGATGAAGGCCCCAGTCGCGAGCATTCCGTGCTCGCGCTGTTGGCAGCGATACAAAAGGCCGCCCGCCCTCTCTCCGTCGGAAGTTCTATCGGCAAACATTCTCCGCGCGAAGGGGGAAGTTGAGAATCGAACATTGGAGAAGAGGAAGGGGCGAGAAGCGAGAAAAGAAGAGTACACGGGCGCCCCCACGCGCGTTTACACCTAGCTTATATCCGACTCGAGAAGTTACTCACTCGTCGACGCAGTCCGTTCATAAACACGCCAACGTCGACGCCAGGCTTGGCAGCGGAGGAAACGAAAAGAGGGACGCCGAACACGAGCTGCGAATGCGGTATGCTTCGTTCCCGAGAGAAATAGAGCACTGAAATCCGATTTTTTTTCATATTCTCTGATCAGTGTGGCATTTAATTTTATACGCACTTTGTCTTTCTAGTCGCGCTTTATAATAATGCCATAGTCGCATGGCTGCTATATGTGCTTAATTTCCAGTGACAATGTTTCAGTATGGTGTTTAAGGTAGGATTCATACGTGACGCTGTGAAATTGACGTAACCAAAGATGAAACATAAATTTAATTACAAAATAGTACAAAAAATAGAATTCGCCGCCTGGACGTAGAGGAAAATCTTAAAATTCTCGAGTATGCAGGTTTTAAGACGTAATTTTCAGGCAAGAAGAAATGATCACTTGAAAGAGAAGAATGAATAAAGAATCGCGTATTGATAATGTTGTACCGGGGGGGGGGGGATAGGGCCCATAATGAAATATATGAAAAGAAAATGTCGATTATGCTGTACTAATCATTTAAGGTATTAAACTATACAAAGGTAGATTCTTCGCTCCAGTACGAAGTGCAAAGAATACCGCGCTAGGCCGGACTCTTCTATACGTGAAATTTTCAGGAAAGATTCCTTCTTACCAAACCTAGACAAATGTCGGTAAAGTACCTTACGATCACCAACATTCCGACACCGTGCCTTCTCAATCCCTTCGCCCACGATATTTATAGAGACATGAATAGCGATCCTATTGACCTTAAAATTTAACTAAGGAATTCAAGGTTTTTGATACAAAGGGAATTCTGAAAAAATCAGCGACACGAGCCCAAATATGAGCGGTTAATCGTCGTAGTATTTTAGAATCTGCTTTCAATATGAACGTGTGGGATTGTTTATCAAGCCAGTTTGAATGTGCATACATAATTCATTGGCAATGGCAGTGAGAGAAGCTTGACGGACTAGTTGCCGACTGACCATGTCCTGGATATGATAAATATGCGACGCGATGGAAAATGTGCAGGCTGTATCAGGGAAAGTGTGGAGCTCAACCATTGTGCCAAATCCTTCAACGATGTAAAATGATTCATTATTATGTTCCCACACTTGGCGTCATCTCATGAATTGCTAATGAATCTTCAATGCTCTTGTTTTTAATTTTTCTTAACCCAGTACTGCAAATTCGCATCACTATCGATATGGGTCATCTTATTCCTTTCGTATTACACTAAACTACTGATTTAGTGTCAAATTTTCATGTCGCGCTGAACTAATAGTGTTTTGTCATCACTTTTCCCGTTCGCTGAACTAGTGAATATGCTTTTCAAAGAGTAGCGTCTCTGTCTAATATAATACAGTGACGATGTGCCGTACTAATTCCCTACGCTGGGGTTGCAGCTAGCAACAGTAGGGTTTTTATCCACCGGCGAGTATCACTAACTCACCACTATGCTCGCTCAACACGATGATACCCACAACCTTCTCGATTTCACATAATGAAACTCGCTAGCCACTTGAAGGCGCTACTGCACCGAGCTTCAAGTTTTTACCTTTAATGTCGCGACTGTGTGATATTAGACTGGTGATGATTTTAGATGTTGGGAGAAAAGTTAGTCGTAACTGGATGATGGCTACATTAATTTTTTTTGAGACACCTTTGAGATTCAAACCTTCTCCACCTTTTTTAAGTTTTTTGAATGTTGTGTAAGACTTGCTGTCCTCGCTTGATAAGTGGTAATTTTGTAAGTTTATATTCAATTAGAACACTTGAATGGTTTCTTGAGTGGATCTATTTCATGAGGATTTACATAGAATAACTTATCCGTGAGAAACCTTCTTACGTGTTAGGTTCAGTATTGCTATGTTGAAGGTAACGAGCTCTCTCGTTTTCAATTCGTGATTATCCCTGTCATGTAATTTTGTACCGAAGGATTATAGAAGGGCTAAACTGCGAGGAAGAGCATGTTGAAAGGAAAGAGGAAAGCGCGAGAAAAAAGAGAAAAAAATCGTTAAGACGTTAACTTTAAAGCCGACCACGCTTCGGTGACACGAATCTACATTTGTCTATAACACACACACCAAGACACTGGATCCGAAAGAGATGGAGAGATTGTTCGGGACGTGTTGCAACACAGTTTCCTTTGTGCGCCTTTTGTTCTGGCGAGGAAGTAAACAAACGCTCCATCGATTGGTTAGAAACGAGAAAAGAGTCTGTGGTATGGTAGTGGGTTCAAAGCGGTTGGGGTGCAAGCTGTAAACCAAACATGAGTGGAGAGGTGGTTAGTCGCGTACATACATATATCCTGCCGTCTTCTATTCGCTGGTATAATAGTTTCGTTAATTCGCTGGTAGTGTAGGGGGAGTGATAGTGAATTATAGCTTTATATTCATTGTTACTTTATTAAGATTATTAACCACCTTTTTACCTGTAATATTTTTTATTTATTGTTGAAGAGGAAGTTATTATCTTTTGTTAGATAACATATATTTTTTCCATCTGATATAACAAGGGAGTTAGGAGGTGGAAACATATTTTCTAGAAATTTATTACATTTCTTAATATTGTGGTGTTATGTGGATCAAATAAACGATTTATCTATTTGGCAAGACTAATTACGAATTATGTTATTAGTTATTGTAAAAGTTTATTTCATTTATGCAGACGATATCTGCTGCATCACTAGCAACATTCTCTCGTCTGGTGCTAGCATCTTCAAGAGATGTTGACGGAATCTATAATCGATTCTGGCATCGTAATTCTGGTGAATAGGGAGCGACCAGACTTAAGTTCTCGGATTTCTTGCTGACTTCTTCCTCGTCTGAGTGACAGTCCCTTCTGCCCGCCAAGCTGCTGTGTCGCAAGGGGCTGAAGCCCTTCCAACACGAAAACAGCGAAATAATCTTCCCGGAAGGAGAACGGATTCTGTCGGAATATATTTCTTTTTCTGTTACGTCTATCTTCGAGATATTTTTGGACGAAAGCTGTGACTGAACTTTACGTAAGGTGATTTATCAAATCGTCATCTGAGTAATACCAAATAAGTACGCTGAGAGATACTCCACAGCCCAATATTTGAGCGGGAGAGGATTCATATTTGTATTAAAGTATGGTGGCTATATATCGTCACACCGGTATGAACTGTTGTAATTCGCGAAGAAAATTTATCTACTTGGTACCGTGCAGTTCTGCCAAGGATAAAAATCATGTATCGAGAGGAAGTAAGCGAGCCTAATTGTAACAATATGAGACGCCCTATCTTCAGTTCAAAAACTACGGTCACAGGTATTGCGGGAAATTCGGAATGGAGTCTTTTTTTCTGAGTCTATCTCAATGTATATATTTTTTACGTATCAAATATGCTTTTAAAACCCATCGATCGATTGATTTAATTTTGGAGCAGCTGATGGTAATATTTCATATTGTATTTGTTACTGTTTTAATGGAAATTATTTAATTGTTAAATTCAGTTAATTTTACTTGAACGTAGAGTAAAATAACATTATTATAATTTCATTTTTAGCACGTTAGGCTTCTTTAATACGAGTACTATTAGTTCGTATGTGGCGCAATTTATGGTAGGAAATGGATGGTCCTGAATTCTAAAACGTAAATTTTAATGCTCTACTGACCAACAGTTGTACTGTTGTGGAATAATAAAAGGACGCTCGGAAATATTATAAGTCCCGCGCTCTTAGCAGTTTGGATTTGTTAGGTTTGCAACGCAACTCCTCTGCGACGGGGTAAAAGCTCCTCATCTTCGACAAATCGTAGGCAAACTTGAAACTGCTTCCATATTTGGCAGACAAATAGAAGACTAGTACTGGTGAATATACCCCTATTAAATCGTGACGTCAGAAAATGTTTTATTACGCCGCTATTAAATAAATGTTTTGTAAATTTTTATTATACACGTCTTGGACTTCCTCAACAAAAAATATTCTTTATTTTCTTAACTTCAATAAACTTTATATTTCTCTATATTTAAATGACATCTCAAGTTTTGTTGTCTCACAGCGCCATCCTAGGGAAAATAAAACAAATTAAACTTCTCCATAAAAATATTTATCTTAATGTTTAATCGATATTGTTTAATCACAGATTTGAATACCATCGCAGGATATCGTAATAATTTCATTAGATACGCATTCAGGAATTACTTATTAATATTCTTAAAACCTCTGAATTCTATTCAAAGAAACTAGAGGCCATTGGCATCAATTATTGTGTTGTTTATTGTAATTTCAAATGATGCGCAGCTCTTTTATACTATTTTTAGAGGTCAATCGGAAATGAAGCGTTATAGAAAGGATAAAATGAAAGGATAACACTAACTGTTAATTCTAATGAAATCTTCAATAATTTTAAACCAATAAATAAATTACGTCTGTAAGAAATGTATTGATGCAAGATACAATGCTTGGCTGTAATCGTGCGACATATAAAACACATGCTCAGAGAGTAACATTACAAAAAAGTTTATTTTTAGTTTCCAGAAAATGTAACAAAAGAAACATACCATTTTTATTTAGACTACAAAATACGGTTGAGTTGTATTCATGCATATTGTCTAAGATTATCAGAAAATAAAACATCGCAATTAATTTTGCATTTTATTCATTAACTTACATTGTCCAAATATCAATTTCATTGTTTTCTCCTCATTCTTTCGTTACTATCGACCTGCCATAGAATTCATGACATTAAAATATTCAGCGAAGCAATTGGTGAGATAACAATACAAAACTAAATACAAAGTTACTGTGCCTAGTAGGTTCCAGCATTCCAGATTCAGGGTCATTTTGTAAGAAGTTGTTATTTTAACGAACAAAGAAGAATGAGAAAAATGGGTATCAAAACAATCCGCAAATTTGAAACAAAAACTGATAACTAATTAATACAACACAAACACACACATATATATATACATGAAATATGATTAAAATATTACATTTAGACTTATTTGACTAATGTGAAACCTGCTCTCAAACTCATTAATGTTACTAAATGTACATTTGATTTGAGCAAACACAATTTTATAACCACATGAATTGTATTTAAATATCTGAATATTTCATTGTTGGATTTATGCTGGTCTCCGAAGATGAAACATTCGTTATTTAGGAGTTAGTAGGACTTCATGTTCTATGACCTGAAATAATACCACTTTAGAATGCATCGTTCTAGAAGACAAATATAATTTTGGAGAGGGACCGCAATATCAAATTTGTCATCAGCCATTCATTTCACGCATTTACTACGTGTACAGAAGAAGTAAAATAGAATAATGGTAATTCGATATTGAAAGCACAATATATTTTACAGTTAATAAAGTGTTAAAATCAGAAGATCATCCTTCCACGAATACACTGTTACCTGAAAACAAATATTTTCGATGTTTTTAACTTGTTGTCATCTCTACGTATTTCTGTGGTCTCAAAGATACGTGTTTTTTAGTGCAACATCACTTACCAGAAAATTTTTTCTTTAGTCTTGTTATATTTTTTTTCATAAGAGAAGAAGAAAAGATACAGAAAAACCACAAAAATAAATATATCGAGTTACCAAAATACTTTTTTGTTTTTGGATTTATTATACGCTTCCGACGTTAATTTTTATGGATTGAATGTTTCTTCCTTATGACTACTTTTTCTTGTAAGTGAAGTTACAGACCCCAGTTATATGTAATTATAGCCTTGAGAAAGTCTGTCTAAAAGTCTAAACTTTGGCGGTCCGACTAATATTTTAATGACGAAAACACTCGCTTTCTTATAAATTATAAATATTTATATTTTGGTCATCATTCATTGCTTCTCAGATTGTGTGCTCTCCCTGGATATATTGGTCTCTACGCTATTCGAATGTTCTTCTGGAAGGAAAGATGGTAGTGTGACTAGCGTATTTAAAAGGAATTGAAAAATAGGATATTACAAGACGCTTTCCAAATCGAACCGCTAACAGAACAATTAAAAATTTCAATAAGTATATTCTTAAATCATTTATCTGTATCTTAATGAAACAAAAACAAATTTGTTTATTAATAAAAAGTTCTGTAATTTTTGGAAGATTCTACAATAGAAAAATGCATGTTTATTAGTAGTTTATTATTAAAATTATATTTATATTTTGTTCCTTATGAGAAATGTGTTGAAACTGTAGGTTGTGAATAAGGAATTCAAAAATTACCATTTATCTTCTTCATAGGTTTCACTGTTTGGAAAAAACACACCTCTTTTTTGTCTATTGACTTGGAAACCGAAAAAACCGCATTGAAAAGTGTAAACAAATAGTCCCGCGAGACCATCGTCCAAAAACGTACTTGAAGCTAGATTTTTTTTTACAACGAACATCTTATAAACATTGTTTTGTATTATAAATAAAGTTTATAAAATACCCGCCTAATTTCAATTCGTAGCAAGACATACAGAAAGTGCATATAACATTTTTCTATACAGAACATTGTGCTCCAGAAGTATTAGAAGATACATTTGAGATGATATATTAATACGTTTTTATTGAAAATATTGTTTGGTTATAAATTACACAATTTAAAGCATATCAATTTTCTACTCAATATGCTTATTAAAATGGAGTTTTCTTTTACATATTTCTTAACTTTTGGTAAGTTCAGTAAACAGGGATCTGGTGTATAATAATATCACACGTATTTCTGGTACTTCAATACAACAAAGTATATTGCGTAATTGTCATCGAAACTAGAAAATTTAGAATTGTTTTATTTATTTTTATCGCGATTTTCTGTAATATTTTGAAGATTGTTTTCTTTTTAACGGAATATTTAAGACTGTAGTCATAGGGTAATTTCAATTTCAATTTTAAGAACGAAACATAATATCGTCATGAAATATGATATTGTATACAATCATTTACAAATGAACAAACTAAAAATGCCGATTCATGAATAGAAATTATTTTACAGAAATGTTGATCAATAGTATTAAAGTGTACGTGGACGTCGTATACTTAGGATATGTATCAGCACATTGGAGATTGGATTTCGAAAGTGTTCCATTTTTATCTCCTTCAGTTGCTAGCAATGTTGTCAGATTTGTGTAATGCGGCGTTGCCGAAGTGTCAATTTCTCAGCGTATGTTTAAGATTTTCCTAAGCAATGCCAGAGCGTTATCGAAGGTTTCGTATATTACAGCTCCCAAACAGATCTTTCGAGCTGATGTATGTCATAAACCAATTGCAAAAATCTGTGAGCAAATGTCGCCGGGAATAGAACCAGCGGCGTAGTGACAGAGTTTCAGTGAAGATTTTTCTCTCTCAGCCAAATGTATTTTTATCCGATGAGGTATGTTTGTTGAAAGACTCGACGTCTGTATGAATAACAGAAATAGACACCAAATTCAACGTGTTTTGAATCGTTGATTTCGGTCAGTTTAACAAAAAATGGCACTTTTATTCAATGGAATCAACAACATTTAACTTGCGAGTCCCACAGATATCTCAAGTGATCTCATATACATTAGTATTCTCATACGTGGGGACTCCCTTGAGAAGTACTTGAATGTGGATAGATATTTTCCAATCTTTGATTTCAAAAACATACAGAAATCCCTTGAATTACGATGAAACACACCGGCAGGTGTCAGTTTAAATACGTAGTGTATAAGTTAGCATTTGCTAAGAAAAGCATGAATCAGAATTGGAGAAAGTTGATTTTCTCCGACGAGAGTGATTGTATAATATGTGTGACCGTACGATTTCATTACAAATGTTGATCCACAAGGGAGTCCCTTTCAAATTCCCCTTCATATCAAGTACTTCCTATTCAAATCAACGATTCAAAACTCGTTGAATTGGGTGCGTATTTCTGCATTGCGCAGATACATGTCTTAAGTTTACGACGCCTACGTATACTTCAATATATTAGTTCAACTTGTCTATTAAATAATTTCTATACATGAACTCATCACATACAACGTCCCAGAGCGCATCAGTGGTTGTCGGAGGTGGATCAGGCCTATTTTCGACCATGACACGCTTCGTCTCCATCCACACGTTTTCGATGGGGTTGAGGTCAGGGATATGCGGGGGCCAGTGGAGAATTTCCACTTCCTCCTGCACTGCACTCCATTCCTGCACCAATCGAGACATGTGGACAGATTAATTATCACACAATAACCGCTGCGAAAGCATCATAATATCTCGCAAGATTTGTAGATACTGATGCCCAACACGACGACCTTGGATTCTGTGAAGAACGCCTACACCGCGAAAACTTGTCCAGCTCCAACACGTCAAAGGTACGCGTCCACATCGTGCTCTCTCTCTCTCTCTCTCACACACATACTCAGGACAATGGTATGTTCCACGTGGTCGATACATGCGCACAGGTCCGTCATCAAGAAAAAAACACTCATCTGTTCAAATCACGTTTCCCCAATGACGATTAATGTTTTCCTCGGCAAATGCTAACTCTTATGTTCCTCGCAAAGCGCCTCCTTTGCCGCTGACCTCCTAGATCGAATTCCATTATCTCTCAGACGGTTTCTAAAACTTCTCGCGCAACCGTGAAAATTAGAAAGGCGTCTTAACTATTCTTGTTTGTTCGTATTCTAATATTTGTTACATATCTTGCTATTAAGCAACAATTGCAAATAACATAAAATCTTCGAAAACACTTGGATCTACAACAAACATATCTTAACTGATGCGAATATACTTTTATTTCTTTATGCCATGGGAACCTTTGGGGCTTACAAGGAGACAGTTTGACTTGATTTTACTAGGCAAATCTCAAGATATAAAGTTAAATCTAAATATTTCGGTTCGACTATCACATTTATGTGATTGAATTCTTACAATGTAATCCACATTGTGTCGTGGAACAATAGCGACCCCCCAGGGGACTTACATCTAGTAAGTACGTGTTTGGCAAACACGGGGCCCCGAGCTGAGTCTGGCATTACTTCCACTTACTTGTGCCAGGGTCCTTCCTTTCTCTTTCCTGACCTTCCTTGGTCACCTCTTGTGGTTTTCGATCCCGACGCTGTACAGGGCTAGATTATCTTTAATTTTCCTCATTTTTTTGTCCCCCACTCATTTTTTGTCCTCAATGTTTCGATTTTTTGTTTTGAGATATGTTTTGGTATGTTGTAATTCAGGAGGCTTTTTAGTGGGTATGGTTGAGCCATTCAGCGAGTTCCACACGCGGGGAGAGTCATGTTGGCTCTCCCTAGTGCATAACTTCATTTTCCCTACATGTACAAGTTTTTAGGGCTCCAATGAACTCGATGTCGACGAGCCATAAAGCACCCCCACCCCACCCCGAAAAAAAAAAGAAAAAAGAAAACAATAGCAATTTTTCTGCCTTATTTATCATTCAGTTACACACCACTATAATTTCCTATATATTCCATTCCATGGCATGTCGTAGTGAGACCACATAATTGCGAATTGATTGAATTTCAAGAAGAAATTGAGTTTTTTTGTCTTCATAAGTATTACTTGCTATAAATATTTTGAAATGTGAATAACTAAAAACTAAAAAAATATTCCACTAATAATGATAAAATTCAACATATATCTCCGCGAGTTATATTAGGAATCTCTTCGTTGTTTCTGCTCCTCCATTAGACCACCAAATATAAAATCTTCTTTAATTCTACGTTCTATTTGATAAACAAAAGTGACGTGTCATTCGCGTCTCCGTGGTCTGTCCAGGATGAACACTTCTGCGATCTAAATTTCTATTTTAAAAGACAGCAAAAAGTAGAACGCCATTTAAATACTCTGCATAAGTCACATAAATATTCCAATGAAAAACCTTATTCGTATAATATCATATTTTTGTTCTGCACTTTCTGAATGTAGGAAATTCTTTATTGTATTGATGGTAAAAAAATTATGTTAATTAGAGAAAATTTCTAGATTTAAAATAAGATCTTAAAATACGATACATAATCTTCTTCTTCTTATTATTATTATTATATGTGTATGAAATGAATTCTGTTATTGTGAAGAATAGAAGTGCTACTCTTTTGAAATTAATGCGAATGAATTATATTTAATTTCCCTTAATTTATATAAGTGTACAGGAAGGAAAACAAGAAAGAACGAAAGAATGAAAGGAAATTTAAAAAAAGAAGGTGAGAATAAAAGAAAGAAGGAAGGAAAGATGGAAGGAAGGAAATATGGAAGGGAGGATGGAAGGAAGGAAGGGAGGAAGTAAGGAAGGGATGAAGTAAGGAAAGAAAGAAGAAAAGAAAGAAAGTATAAAAGGAAAAGGAAAGAAGGAAAACAGACAAAATGATAAAATTGATATCTGCGAGAATGAGAGATACTGAATTTATAGCAATATTAATTTTTACTCTATACTATATTCTGGAATGTTTTTCTCGTATTGGTAAATTGCCTAACTTTACCATAATTGAAATGCGATGTTTTATTGTGTGATTATCTTAGTCAATCTGTGTGAATACTACTCAATTTCATTTGATTATTTTAATAAAAGGGATTGGTGTTTTTTTTAATTTATTGAAATCGAAAAAACATATTGTGATATTTCTCTCTGAGAATGTTGTTTTATGTTGCACTATAACAGCCAAAGCGTTATATCAGGGATCAATATATTTCTAGTAGATGTAATTTATTTATTTTTTAAGTGGTTTAACATTATTAATATCACTAGAATTAACGTTTGGTGCTATTCATTCATATTTTGTACAATTGCTTTCTATAATTCTTGAATTCCGATTGACATATGAGAATAGTATAAGAGAATGGCAAATTATGTGAAATTACAATAGACAATACACATCACTCCATGCCAATGAGCTTTGAGTTCTTTACGCCACTGTATAAAGTGCAGAAATTATAAGAATATTTTTAAGTAATTCCTGATTTGAATTTTACAAAATATGATATCTTGAGATATATCTAAATTCTATGATAAAAACAATATTTTTTACATTAAGACCAAACTTTTTTTTACAGAAACTCTAATATCTTTTATATTCTCTAGGAAGGGATTGTGAGACAACGAATCTTGAGATGTCATTGAACCATAGAGAATGATAAAGTTTATTGAAGTTAAGAAAATACAGAATATTTTTTGTTATGGAAGTCCAAAATGTGTATAATAAAAATTTACGAAATATTTCTTTAATAGCTTTGTAATAAAACATTTTTCTTGTAACAATTTAATAGGGGTATGTTTGCCAGTACTAGCCTTCTATTGGTCCGCCAAATATGGAAGCAGTTTCAAGTTTGCGTAGGATTGGTCGAATGAAAGTGATGAACTTTTCCCCCGTCGCAGAGACTTGGCGTTGCAAACCTAACGGCTCCAAATCTCCAAGCGGGCGGGACTTGGAATATTTTCCTGTGCCATTTTATATTTCCAGGAGCATAAAATCTCATTTAACACGTTCCCATAATAAAAGGCCAAGTTAGAGTAGAAAACATGATAACCGCGACTAAGTAGTGAGATCTTGAGGTTGAGCCACCGCGTAAGAATGAACTGGCCGTATTTAGGGAAATGTTTCGGAAAAATATCTACAAAATAACTCGTTGGATGTAATACTTTATCATGTTAACTCGATACATTTTTCTTAACCATTACATTTAAAAACTTGTCGTTTTTAATTTTAAAGAATTCCGACTTAAAATCAGTAAAGTCAGTAAATCTGAGTTTCCGTATAATTGTATTGAGGTGTAACTTTGACTATTCCTCTTTTAATTTTCACGTGATAACCCATTACTTGTGACTTGGTTTGCTACTCGAATTTGTTCTTGCTTGTGGGAATTTTGTTAGAAGTTCTTGTCTGGAGATTTGTTGTGGGATTTAAAATCTTTTTTGTGAGGTAATTCATAGTAATTTTCGCTAACCCTCTCTGTTTTTTATAGGTCATTCTAATTCAATTCTGATTTTAGGGGTTAAAATTAATTACCTATTTTTTGCTTTGTCAGTGTCGTAAGAACGATTACTAAAGAAAAAAAACGTACTGTATAAACCACATTTCCGTAATCAGGCGTTGAGTTTTGGTGATGCGTATGTAACTTACCGAAAATTAACTCCGTTTAATTCAGGAAGCAAGAGGAACAGGAACATGTCAATAGTACTTTCACCTAAGTGTATGAAGGTTTCGGGAAGGTAACAATTTCGACCGTCTACTGGGGTTTCTCTTAAATTTTTTAAATTTATCTTTTCGACGAGTCACTTTCCCATATTCTTGTCTAAAAAAAATTCCTTAAATACTTGAGTTAAAAAGCGGGGTAGCTACCAAACTTCTAAATATTTAAATTCTGAAGATTGGTGTCAACCCCTAGAAATTAACCCAGAAATTAAATTCGAAATGCAATTTGTCGTAAATTTGAAATGCAATTTTTTTCCATTGAAATGACACTCCAAACGCATTTTTGAGAGAATCGTGAAATCAGATTCGTGAAATCAGTTTTTCGGTCGAAATCGATACTGACATATCTTGAAGTCTGAGACGAAAGCGAACGTGCTTCTGTGGGATTTTTCATAGTTTTTCACAACTGACGAATCATACCCATGTACGAATCGTGAGCTAAAAGTTTTTTCTTTTACGTTTTTCGTGCGCTTTGGATGATTCGACGTCCTTAGTCCCCTTCCTACAATTCATAAGTCGTCTTTAATGGAAACTTAATATAAACATTCTATTCATGTACGTTTCATGGTGGTGTTTTGTGTTATGTGCTCTCGGTCCATTACGGCGGTGTTTAAAAGTGAGCGAGATGTTTCCTGTGAAGGGCGCTCGGCAGCTGTGCGCCGGTTGGGATTGCTGTGCGCCCAGATGCACATACCTTGAGCGCGCAACAAGAAAGAAACTAATGTAAAGAAAATACCTTGGGTTAAATTTCCTTGCAATTTTAACGAGTGGAGTGTATGCGAGTGCGATGGAGCGAATCGTATCTCAGTTTTTTCCTACGTTTGGTACAACGTTGTTTCCATTTGGCTGGTGTCATCGTTTTACATACTTGTTTATTGTTTGCACAAGTGTTTGTTTGTTTGGAGACAGAATTTCGGTGAGGTGGAGTTCATTGGTGATGGAATGCCGCGAACGCGAACTCCACCGTTGGAACAATACGTGGCGAGTTTTTTTGAAAATGTTTGTTTTATGTGTGTTAAATTGCTGTGTGTTTGGTGAAATATATTTGTGTAGCTTGTGATAAATTCTAATATCACTGTATTTTTATTGTTTCATCAAGGGGTTTGAGAGTATAGAAAGTCACCGTTCAGTCCTTTCTACTTATTTGTTCTACGAGGCGCACTGGATTGCTTACTATTTGATGTAGCTGTTTGCGTCATAATATAGAAAAATCTACTTTTATGTGTCGTTGTATGGCCATGAGATCAGTGAAAATATCTAGCTTGAAGAGATGTTCTGAGGTCAGTCTCGAATACAAATGAATTTTAACATGTTGTTTCAAATATTTTCACACATAAATAACTTCATTAAGTAGCTGGGTTGAATCGTAATCAATGTTTTTTGGAGATTATTTGGATGAAAATCGTTTTAAAATTTTCATGTTATTTTCTTGATTCTTTCGATCGACATTATAATGAGATAAACATAATATTAAAGGGTTAAAATATTTTTATGAAATGTGGAATTGAAATTATCGTGTTAAAATAATCTTTTATATATTATTATTATTATTATTATTATTATTATTATTTTCGATCATTCCCTATTTAAGAGAGTGATTGAACTTGAGCATCTTCATGACGTCCTTGCACCATTCTTTCTTTCTTCCCAAACTCTCTTCATGTGTTCACCGTGTTCTCTCTTCCTCTCCGCTGTCCATTCCTTTCCTCTTCTTCTTATAGCTATATTTTGTTCAAATTTATGTTTCTTTACAGTGTTCCTAAATTTTTCCCGATCATTGAAGTCATTTTCTGTAATGTGTATTTGTCTCTGGTCCTCTTCAGTTTCATTTAATTATTTTGATTTATTTTTGCTGGATTTTGTAATGTCAAATAATCTTTTTGTGATTCTGTTTTGGTTAATTCTATGTATGTGTTCATAAAACTTTGCTCTCCTTTTCCTGAAGTTGTTTGTAATTGTTTCCGTATGTTTGTATATGTCTCATGTCAGTCGTTTAATCCATATCCCGTCTTTCATTATTGGTCCAAATATTTTTTGGAGGCATTTTCTTTCTTGTTTTTCAATATCTTTAAATTTTTTTGGCCCTGTATAAGTGTTGATTCAGTTGCGTATAATGCTTCAGGAAGTACGACTGTATTGTAATGTCTGAGTTTTGCCTTTACTGATATTGATTTTTTGTTATAATGGTTCCAGGTGAGTTTATAGGCTTTTTGCAGTTTTGTGATGCGTGCTAGGTTTGCAGTGAGGTTCAGTCCTGATGGTTCGATGATTTCTCCTATATATTTGAAGTGGGGGACTTTTGATATATTTCCGTAACATGTTACTATGGGGAGGTTATTTGATGGTGACCGTTCTATGAACTGTGTTTTTTCAAAGGAGATTGGAAGGCCAGTTTTCTGCGCTATTTCATACAGTTTTTTCTAGAGCATGTTTTGCTTCTTCTCTGTTGAAGGGATCCTTGTTTGAAAGGATGGAGAGATCATCTGCAAAGGTCAAGCCTTTGATATTCATTCTTAGATCTTTTCTTTTACCAATTTGTATTCCCTTAACTTCTTGTTCCCATGTTTTAATTACTTTTTCTAGGACTACATTAAACAAGATAGGCGAGAGACCATAACCTTGGCGAACTCCTGTATATATTTCAAAAGGTTCAGAAATTTCTCCCATAAATTTAACTTTGGCTGTGGTGTTCGTGAGTGTTTGTTTAATGATTGATCTGGTTTTCCTGTCAATTTTGAATTCCTCTAGTGTGTTGAAGAGGGACTGCCTATCAATTGAATCGTAGGCCTTCCTGAAATCGACATAGGTTACCACTGTGTTTTTGCAAGATCTTATCTGTAAAATAGTCTTCAGGTTCCAGATTTGTTCAGTGCAGGAGGGTCCCTTACGGAAACCAGCTTGGTATTCTCCTATCTGTGGGTCTGCGTGTTGTTCCAGTCGATTAAAAAGTGCTTGGGACAGGATTTTATATGCAACTGGAAAAAGAGAGATCCCTCTGTAATTATTTGGGTCCGATTTATCACCTTTCTTATGTAGAGGATGGATAATTGCACATTTCCATTCTGATGGGATTTGTTCAGTCTCCCAGGCGTCCACTATTATTTTATGTATTCGTTGTGTGAGGTCGATGTCGTGTAATTTCCAGAGCTCTGCAATGATCCCATCTTCTCCTGGGGCTTTATCATTTTTTAACGATTTGATAATTTTTGTTATTTCCTCTAGAGAGGGTGGGGTAGAATCTGGGTTGGATGTTGGTTTTTCAAACTGGGGATTTTCTGTGGGAGGTTCGCAATTGAGAAGTATTTGGAAGTAGTCTGCTAAAATTTGGTAATTGTTCTTTGTGTTAGTTTCCAAGGTGCCATTAGGTCTACGAAAGCACAAACTTGGTGGTCGATATCCGGTTGTTTTCCCTGAACGTCCTGTAGAAGCTCCTGGTGTTGTTTCTTATAAAATCCTGTTCTATTTCCTTCATCCGATTATTTTTGTACTCTCTTTTTACCCTGCGAACGGTTATTGATGCTTGTTTTCTAATCCTAATGAATTCCTGCCATTTTTCAAGTGTTTTGTTACTGT
Organism: Laupala kohalensis; assembly: GCA_002313205.1. Classification (NCBI taxonomy): domain Eukaryota; kingdom Metazoa; phylum Arthropoda; class Insecta; order Orthoptera; family Trigonidiidae; genus Laupala; species Laupala kohalensis. The sequence goes on along the minus strand of NNCF01127410.1, from coordinate 742,006 downwards.
TGTAATTGTTCCATGCTTTAATTCTTTCATTTATTGATTGGCCACAAAGGTTGTTCCACCATCTGTGTTTTCGCTTCCTTGGAGGTTGACCTAGTTTCAGTACTTTCTTCAAAATTTCTTCAAGCTCTTTCCATCCTGGGTGTTTGTTTGTTTGATTTCTTGAGCTATTTTTTGTTTGTTAAGTTTTAAATATTCAGGGTCTGGTTTGAATGTTTGTTTGGGTCGTATTGTCTTTCTATTTGGTTGGAGTTTGATTTTTATTTGTAAAAAATGATGGTCGGACTCAAAGAACCCTTTCCTTGTCCTTACATTTAGAATTTCTTTTGAATTGTTTTTGGAGATTGCAGTGTGGCCTATCTCAAATTCACCTAGAGTAGTGTTTGGTGACTTCCATGTGTAGAGCTTACGTGTGGGTTTCTGGTTCTGTGTTGACATGATTTTTAAATTGAAAAATTCACAGAAATTTATAAGTCTTTCGCCATTTTTATTCGTTCTTTTGTGTGCGGTGTAGATTCCAGTTATCTTTCTGAAATTTCTTTCCCTGTCCAGTTGCGCATTAAAGTCCCCTAGGAGAATTTTTACATGGTGCTTAGAGATTTTGTTTGTAGTCTCCTCTAGTCGATCCGAGAAGTCATCTACTTTCCGCGGGTTTTTCCTGTTGTGTTCATTAGTAGGTGCATGGGAGTTGATAAGGGTATATGCTTTGTTTGCCGACTTCAATGAAAGTGTGGATATGCATTCCAATGTAGAGTTGAAATCTATGACTGAATCCCTAATAGATTTATGAACTACAAAAGCCGTGCCGAATTGTTTGGGTCCTCCGTTGTGTTGTATGGCAGATTTAACTTTATATATTCTGTAGTTTTCTCTGTCAAAATGATTTTCATCTGTGAAACGTGTCTCTTGAATTGTTAGAATTTTTATGTTGAATTTTTCCATTGTGTTTGTGAGTTGTTTACGTTTTCCTAGTTTGATTAGAGTGTTTACATTGAGTGTACCAATGTAATGCTTGTTTTTAGTTTTTAGAGAGTTTGAGACGCTCCGACTCTTCTCGCCATGATATGATATTATTTTGCTAGTTTTGGTCCGTCCTGAGTATTTTATTTCCTCAGTACCCGCCATATCTGGTGAGCATCCCCCTATCCGCCACCTGGGGAGGTGCCCGATGGGAGACTAGAATCTCCACACG
>NNCF01127410.1:717279-735073 GCA_002313205.1 Laupala kohalensis | reverse complement strand
TGCACACGAACATAGTGCTCTCTAGCCTGCCTCCACGCTTCAACGTTCCACAAATAAACCACGAAATTAACCTGGCAAACATCTCCCTAAAAAATCACCTGGCACACAAAAATCACATTTTTTTAATTTGAAACCACACCTGACTGCCAAGGACTTTACCCAGCACGGTTTACACCTGAGACCGTCTGGGAAACAACACTTCGGTTCTCTTCTAACTTCACATCCACCTGCCCCACTACCCACTCCTACACCTCCTCCTGCACCTACCTCATCTCCTCCTTCTGCTCCTACCTCATCAATATCTCTTCTTCCTATCTCGACACCCATTTCTTCTCCTGTCCCCGTTCTTTCACCTACTGCTTCCTCATCTCCCACGTCAACATCTATTCCTCCTGTCGCCCCCATACACCGTTACAACTTGCGCTCAGGAGTACGATGTGGTACTCGAAGGTGACAATCGCGTTCAGGTGCTGTGTGCGAGCTTCATCCGGAACTAGAAGCTGTACCAATTTCAAATTCCTCTCCACAATCTAACGTCGATTCCATTTCTCGTGAGTCACAAACTCTTTGCGAAAATAAAATAATTATATTTCATCATAATGTCCAATCCCTTTCAAACAAATTGACAGACATTGAAATTCTGGTACACGAAAATCGATTCGATTTGCTATGCCTCACAGAGCATTGGCTTTCAACTAACAACATCAACGATACTGCTATTTCTAATTATTATTTAGCAAGTTCTTACTGTCGGCAAAATTTTAAAGGCAAAAATCCCCACGGAGGTACGTGTATCTACGTTCGTAATGATATTTTATCTTCTCCACTGACAGGCTACGAGAACTTCTGCGTAGATAGTGTGTTCGAAATTTCTGCAGTTGAACTGACCGACACCGGTATTGTTGTTTTGTGTATTTATAGACCTCCTCAATCAGATCTTGACATATTTTTTCGGAACTTCGAAAATGTTTTAGAACATATCGCACATAAATCTACTAAATCTATCGTTATATGTGGTGATTTCAATATCGATTTCTTGAGTACATCCGACTCTGCACATTCACCAGTTAATCGATTCAAGAATCTTATCGACTCCTTCAACCTTATTACTACGATAAATGACCCCACTCGCCTCTCCGGCTCATCTCAAACATTGCTAGATCAAATTATAGTCAACAATGGAATCTCGTATCTCTCTGAAGTGTTTATCGCCGGATACAGTGATCACCTTGCTCAAGTATTGACTATTAATAATACACTAAAACCGCTTAAAATCCTTTACAAATTTACAAGAGAGTTTAATGACATAAATAAATCCATATTCGTAAATTATTTGCGTGAAGAAACATGGAAAGATGTTTACAATTGCCAAAACACCGACGACAAATTCAATGTATTTATCTCAACATTCCTAAAACATTACAACTCTAGTTTTCCCATAAAACGCAAGTTAATTAACACAAAAAAATACAATAGATGGATCACCCTAGGGATAAGAATTTCTTCAAAAAACAAACGCCGTTTATATTATCTTTCAAAACGCTATAACCAGCCACCCGAATTCCATAATTATTTTCGTAAATATAAGACTATTCTCCGAAAAGTAGTCTATGCAGCTAAAGTTATGGAAAACGACAGGCATATACTAAAATCGAACAACCGGATGAAAGCCATGTGGAATATTGTTAACAATTACACGTCAACTTCTGAAAATCGCGAAGAAAATGTTTCTTTACTAAACGATGGCAAGATCGTGTCAAATCCTCAGGACATCGCAAGTTTGTTTAATTCTCACTTCTCAGAAGTTGGTAAAATAACGAACTCAATATATCCAAATCAATGTCCTCCAATTATTACCACCCACATACCCAATTCTATGTTCACTTCCGAAACTAACGCCAGTGAAGTCATGGGAATCATCAGCTCCTTAAAAAACAAATTTTCACGAGGCATAGATGATATACCTGAGTTTATTGTTAAATCTTCGTCCCACGCTATATTAAATCCACTCGTAAATATTTTTAATAGTTCTTTATCGGAAGGGGTGTTTCCCAATATATTTAAGAGAGCTAAAGTGAAACCTTTACACAAGAAAGGAAACAAACTTAATATTGGAAATTACCGACCAATATCTCTACTACCCACTTTCTCAAAAATCCTAGAAAAATTGTTCTATAAGCGTCTTCTAGATTTTTTATCAAAATATAACATTCTCTCTGACGATCAACACGGTTTTAGGAAATCCTTTTCCACTACAAGCGCCATATTTTCCTTCTTAAACGATGTTACCACATCTCTAGACAGTGGAGAAAATCCTCAGGGTGTTTTTCTTGACTTATCCAAAGCATTCGATGTCATCGATCACGGAATTCTCCTTACCAAATTGCATTCTTTAGGCATTCGTGGACTTCCACATCAATGGCTAACTTCTTATTTAAAAGATAGATATCAACAAGTAGAAATATCCTATACTAAAAATAAAATACTTGAGCGTTGTCTTTCAGAAACAAAGCCACTTACTTGCGGAGTACCCCAAGGATCAATTCTCGGCCCTATACTCTTTTTATTGTATGTGAACGACATGTCATCATCCACATCAGATTGCAAAATGATTCTTTTTGCTGATGACACTAATTTACTGTGTAAGCACGCCAATGCTTAAAAAGTTTTGTCTAACCTTTCGATTTGGGTCCATGCAAATCGTCTCATTGTAAACACTGACAAAACAGTGTCTATGTCATTTCACAATAGTAATACAAAATCTTTACCCCAGGTTTGTCTTTCTTTAAACGGAACACAATTAAAAACTGTTACGAATACAAAATTCTTAGGTCTCCATATTCAAGACAACCTCAAATGGAATTGTCACGTTGACAATCTTAATTCCTAATTAAGCAAATTGTGTTACGCATTCCGAAACTTAGTTAACGAAGTTAGTCCACGTATTTCCCGTTGCGTATATTTTGCAAACGTTTACTTTCAATTACGTTACGGCATTACCTTCTGGGGCAATTCCGGTCAGAGGATTCGAACTTTCAGAATTCAGAAGAGAATGGTGCTTAAATTTTTGAAACCGTCTCTGCCTTAGGGACCATGATCGGAATTGATGGGATGGTCCCTTGCTTGCTTCCGGAGAGTAAATTAGTTTGTTGTCCTCCACGTGGTATACATAGATTGTACTGTTTTTTTGACAATAATTTTATTATTAATCATAACGCTCTTGATTTCTTGCTGGAAGAAGAAAGATAAGATGAACTGAGTTTATACTGCTACTCAAGTGTTATCACGACATTTATTTCCTTGTTCATTACCCACATCTTTGAATTAATTACATAGCATTAGTATATAAATGTTGGTTGTGTTTAATAATAAGCACAAGTGATTTTATAAATATTTTGAAATCGATTGATCGTTGAAATATGGCATTTTGTTTAATATTTATAATATAGTATTATTTCCTTTTTTTTTGAAGTTTTAGTGTTATGTAAGGTGTTTAGTTCCATGAGTTTTTTAAATGAATTGTAATTGGAAAGTTGAGTGGGTCACACTCCAAATTATTTTTGGTTATTTAGATTAGTTACTCTGAGTATTTTGATGTTAGAAACTTCATCACTCTGGAATATTCTGAAACATTGTTAAAGATAGCGAGACAGATGGCTGATCCTGCCTATTGCTTGGGATGCGCTCATCCCTCTCTCGTGAAGCATTTGCTGGGGGTAATTAGCCGCTCTGTCTAAGCTGCGCGTGAACTCTCTGGGGATTCGACACGAAGGGCTGGGTTTGGCGCGGGTCCTGGAAACGGAGTGCGAAACCTCGGCGGCGGGGAGGCTTAATGTCAGGAACCGAGACTCCGTAACTTCACTCAATAAACCTTATCGTTGGACTCCTCTTGCCGAATCTGATAGGAATACAAATGTGATTATGTATGGGAAAAATCAACAGGATAATATTAAAACAGGTAGTTGATGCCTGAACGGCGAATCATTAAGTGTTGTGATGTGTGATGATAAAATGTTGAAGTCCCAGAAATATCCATATGAGGATGTCTTGACTTGTTGGTTAGTAGTGAGACGTAGATGAACTAAAGTTTTTACTTATGAAGCTATGATATCAAATCGAAAAGGAAATCTGGAAGGCGCCATTAAAGAAAATACTTCCCGCAATGATAGGAATGAATATATCTCACAAAATGTATCCTATAAAAGTTTACCAGATATTCTGAAACACCATGGATTATAGGAAGTCTTGAAAGAATTGATTTTGAGATTCTTTTTATTTTTGTTGTCTGAGAGTTACTTGAGAAACATCTTTTCTCGCCTAATTCTACTTTACGACAAAGAAAGTACCTACACCAATTTCATTGGTCGTGAATGTTACTATGTTATATTATCGAACGTTTGTTCTTGACTATTGGTCATCAGTGGGAGATATACCTACCGAGAAACAAGGGATTGGAGTAAGGTTTATTTCATGTTGCAAATGGGGAAATATCCGGAGGTATCCAAAATATTTATATTTGGATTCCACCGGATATTCAAATAAAATATTCAGCAAATCAATAACGAATGAAAATCTCTGTATCTCAAGGTTAGGTACCCTCCCTTGCCACGGAGAGCCCCGGGTCCGATTCCCGGCGTGATCAGAAAATTTCTAGCTTTTTCATTGTATCAGTTCATATAAAAAGTGTACCCTGTGCGGCTTACCCCCCCACCCTAGTTGCAACACTTGAGTTCGGTAAATGAAATTATATCTAGACGCTGTTCTCCCTAAATTTTTTCACGATGTGTCTACTGATTAGACCCATGCAGAATCAGACCTCACTAGCGCTCGTTGTTGTGGCCCATAGTTGGCCGAAACGAATACTGACACATGTGATACCCCTTTTCACCTTAAGGGCACTGCACATACGTAAGAGTTGCTCCAGTAATCGCTTCAACCTTTTGCTGGAGGCAACTCGCTGTCTTCTCGAAGAACAAAAACACCGAAGAGATTTTAGCAACTGTACTTTAATGTACAAAAAACACAAAATAACTAGTTCAATCATACAATGTTATGCTACCAGCTTGCCGAGTGTTCATCAGGAACAGATCGTGGTATCATGACATTTGCAAGAATGGTGACGAAGAGAGAAGAAGCGTAAAGGCTGTTGAATGTGTGGAATGTAAGATACAGAGCAAAGCGTAAACCGCGGGGAGAAAGATAGATTCATCATGAAAACAACGAAGTCTACTTGTCGCAAGACTTCGATGCTTGATTGGCTAACGATATATCACTACCTTACGACTTTGCATCCCGTTGTGACTGAACGCTGCCGGGTGGCTTCTGGAAGGTCCCTTGAGAGCCGAGCAGCGCGGCGGTACTGTGTTCCAGCGAGAGAGCGACGGGGGAATTCTTGCCATTCCAGGCGCTTTGAGACTATGTTGGAGAGGAGTGGTGAGTGAGGAAAATACGATCGGCGTACAACACAGTTCGAAACCACGTAAGTCCACATAAAACCCAGAGATATTGGATAATTTTAATTGTTTCAAATGATTTATTTACGAACATGAATGATTTAAATCAAATTTTTTTGTATAAATGTAATTAGTTCATGTTTTTGAAATATAAACATATTTAGAGTAACAAAATATTCTTAAATCGATAGATGTCAACTAAGTAATGCAAAAGAAAACTTCAAAAACATTCAGATTGTTTTTGAAAATCTGTTTCATTTTCAGAAAATACAATTGATCATTTTCAGAAATGAATTGCTTGTACATAATCATAAGTTTCCCATCCTCTTCATTGTTGAAATAATTTCTAGTTTTTGTATTAACCAGACCAAACATAGAAGATATTTGCTTAGTACTCGCCGAAAACGGAGTTGCTGATATGTGATGAATGACAATTGTATTTTTTTTGTTCTTCACTCCATCTTAATTCTTCCTGTTCGTTAGGTTTCTAAGCTCTTCATACCATGAAAAGTTATCTACTACTCCGTCGCCGTGAGGGTCCAAAAGTTTCGGTTCAAACAGGGTACTTGTAAAAGGAGGTTTTTACTAGTAGTATTTAATTATTTTGACCTTTAAATAGACTCCTCCAAAAATCATGTTACATCTATTTAGCATGTAACCCTTACGATATAATCCTTAGCTTGTTGTCCTACTAAGATTTAAAACTGTTATTAACTGTTCTATTAAGATAAAGAAGAGACCAAAAGGAATTGTTGTACTAAACTTATTCAAAAAATCAACTTTCTCGTATTCTGAATAATTGAATTAAGAAGAAGTTCATCAAATCATCATTCATCAGAAGAAAAAGAAAAGGAAGTAAAGATATCCTATTGTATTTACTTCTCAAGAACTTACAGTTCGCTGAGGAAAAGTTAATTAAATATTTGATGTTGATTCGAAACCAATGGAATGAAACTCATGCTTCATTCCTCCTATAAATGATAAAATGCGAGCTAGAAGAGTATTCAAAAGCTACAGTGAATGGGGAAAAAGGGGATTGTGGGCACGATTGGGGGGAAAAAGGAGAAGGGTCCCCCAAAAAGGGAGAAGGGTCCCCGAAAAAGGGAGAAGGGTCCCCAAAAACGGGAGGAGGGTGCTGGAAAAATTCTTCCTTTCTGAATGAGTAACATAATATACCGTTTGTGGTATATTTCCGAAGAGTTGTAATTTCCACTCAGAAAAAAAGGTGCGTACGTAGAAATCCTAACCCTACATCTGAACTCCGCGTTTGCATATAGTTCACAATTTCTATGAAATTACTAAATTGTGAGAAGTTCGGTTGTTGTGTAAGATCATCTTTGTCTGCTTGATCATTATGTCGTACTTGGACCTAAAAAGTGTCTTTTGTAAAAAGAAAAGTCATTTTGGGATTATGTGTATGTGGGGGAGACGGAACATGAGCAAATTTTGTGATACTGCTATGATATGGTGGAGAGAGAATAGAATTGTCAATAATTTAAAAAAATATATAATTAATTTACTGAGTAGACATTATTTAATAAAGTTAACGTAAGAAACTAAAAAAACAATCCTTTATTTAAATCGTAACGTACTACAAAGTAAAAAATAATGTTCAATAAATATATGACAACTCTGTGGTCTCGATCCGTTGCTTACATCTCGTTACCAACCTTTCACCATGAGGACTATAGTTTGATAATCCTAGATTTCATGTGCTTTTTACATATAATGTGTATCTTTTGTTACTTATGGAGCATTTTTACTCCATTTAATCCATTTTTTAACTTTGAAATTCATCCCTATTTTAACGAAAATGTTTACGAAACCTTGTAAGATATTTCCTATCCTACCATATAGTTCCGGAAATGCGTGTTCACGCATTGTGAACACTATGTCGAAAGATTAAAGTGCATTGCTCTGTAATTCTTTCTGAAATTTTTTTCTGAACCGACAAAGATAGAGAGATTTGGACTACTGTGTCATATTACCTACCTCCACCGGACGTTTCCTAATGAAATGCTACTGCTTTCCTGCTTTTCTCCCACTTCACAAGTTGTGTAATTAACAGACATTAGTCGCCAGCTAGTCGTAAATTGCTCCCAGAGCTGTGTACTCTGTGAGAAGTTCTGACACTTGTCACATAATTTTTTTTAATAGAAGTTGGTTTCTCCAAATTGCTTCTTTGCCTTAATAAAACAGAAGTAACTTAGAACCTTTATCTCAACATCTAAAAGATTATTCCTGATACTATGATTGATCTATTATGTTTATTTTACTTATAAGTACAAATTATCCTTCGACGTTACGCTGTGAGGATATAAGGCGTCAGTTGGTTACTCTGCTATATGTTTATAGAAATTATAAGTAATTAATATGTCAATAATGTATAACACGTACGGTAACAGTTGTTGGAAAATTTACGACGAAACGACTCTTTCTTCCCTTTGTATCTTTTATTCTTTCTTCTGTGTTTGTACATTATACACGTGGTTTTATTAATCATCATAAAATGTAAAAATTATATGTTAATTATGAAGTTCGAAACTCATCTGACGTAAATTAGAAAAAAATACAGAGGACAAAAACAACTATAAATTTTAATATAGTTATTGGTACTATTGATTTCTCTCAAGACTGAATGTAGGTCTATCTCTTCTGTCGGTCGTGAACTTGACAAATAAAAGACATTGCTCACTCCGCAACTGAAACGCAGTTCCAATCAAGACGTATAAATCAAAGCTGAAATTCATTATATGAACTGTCAGATAAATTTTAGATATCGATTGTGATAAGTGGTTTAATTACGTAATTACATCAGTCAGTTATTATTTATTTATATTCTGTGCTGACTGTGAACGATGAGAGTCTGGCGTAATCGACCACGTCATCGAAGAACCTTTTGCTTATTTAAAATAAAAGAAGACTAGACTATTGGATTAGTTATTATTTATTTGATGTAAATACTTATTGAAATGATTGTGTTTGCAGGGAGGTGGTGCAGATGCTCTTGGCACACGAAGCCAGCACCAACATCGTGGACCAGAAGGGCTCATCGCCGCTACACCTGGCGGCGTGGACGGGCGACGTGGACATTGTGCGCTTGCTGCTTACGCACGGACCCTCCGTGCCCAACGTCAACTTCACCGTGAGTTTTTTTCTATAGTTATTCGAATTTTTAGATGATCTACAAATTATTTCACCTGTGCTGTCTTTGTTCCGGTACGCTCCAGTACGTATACAGGTGAACTTTGGATTGACAAAAATATTGAATTTAATTCTTAAATATGTCATTTCTTGCTGACATCATCGCTGTATGTTCAAATAATAGTGACAGGAAGTATCTATGGATTAACTCTTTTCGATAGATATCTTCCGTATCATAAAATATATCAACTCGGTTCGATAGGATTCCATAAATGCTTGTCGCTTAAAATTTGGTCAATTGAATAGAACACTTTGCCACTATTTAACTATTATATCACAGTGTAAAGGCTGGTTCTCTTCAAGTGCATGAAACTTTTATTACTGATCATGAACTAGATAAAATAATGAAGAAGGTGAAGATGTAATCAAATGCAATGGCAATATGAATTTGGTTCACAAAATTAATTGCTAGGTTTTTACAAACTGTTATTACTGAACACAGAATAAACAATCCATGACGTCGACTGGGCCACGGCTAAAATTTAAAAAAAGAGACGAAAGGAGAGCTTTCGCAGAATTGACTTTTATAAATTTAAACAAGAATAGTATTTATTTACAGTTTGACTCAGAAAAATTAAGCGACCTATGTCTATCAATGTTTATCTACGTGTTCTTCAAATGTTACTAATCCTAAAATCCGTTGATATCGCCTTCCAAAAAAATTTAAAACTCCCGTTATGACTTATCCTCACTTGAGGACGTATCAGTTATTATGAAATTAAAATTATACAATTGTATTGAATTGAAATCCCGCGAAAAATGAATAGTGATAGATTTTATTTAAAAAAAAAAAAAAAAAAAAAAACCTGGAAGCTAGTGGCATTCATCAGGAAATTAGTGCTGTGTACGGACCTGTTGTGATGAGTAATTGTGATATGTCAGTGGTGTCGTTCAAGAGTTTTAAAAGTGGAAGGGCAATAGTCCATGATGTTGACAAAAGTGGCTGCCTGTCTGTGGTGAACTGTTAACTCTGGAAAAAAGACGAGTAAATTCTTGAAAACTGGCGTTTTACGATTTATGAACTCTCAGAATGTTTTCCAAATATTTCTAGGAGATTGTTACATTAAATCTTGACGGATACGATTTGTCTCATGTAGCAGAAATTTATAGTCAAGGAATTTCTAAACTAGTTCAGATATATGAGAAATGTTTAAATCTGTATGGCGAATGTGTAGAAAAAAATGTCGAAATTTGTAGTTTTGCGTTGCAGTCTATAAAATTTGTGTGTCTATTCCAGTGTCTTTATACTTTAACTGTGGTTAATTCGTGGTAAAACCTCGAATATTTTCGTTTATACCTTTAAATTCATTTTGTTTTTTAGTATTCAGAGGGATAACAGGTGCCTCTCCCTGTTCCCCTTTCTGCACCCTTGGTAAGTTCGAGAATATTAAACTGTACGTAAGGAAGGGACCATAGATTCCGATCGAATTAACCACAGGAGAACGGATCAAAAATCCGGAACGGAAATCCGGACTACGGAGAATAGAATCGTGTCAGTATTTTAAGTAATTATGAATTATTGCAACTTTGAATAATAAGGAACACTAATAAAGGTACATTAAAATACTGTTTGTAGTTTAAAATGTATTAATTAAATATTTAATAATATATTAAAATTGTATATCAGTATTCATGATTATTTCATACTTTTTAATAGTTACAGGAATTTGTCTTAATATTTGCTCTCAACCTCAGTATGGTGGTCTCTGCATAATATAAGAATAGACATGAAAGATACTCGTGCATTTTCGAGTTAACGCAAGTCAAATGAAACATTTTAGAGAATTTACATTGCTTTAATGCCTTGGCTTGTTACGACTACCGCGACAACTCAGATTCTGTCTCGGCGACAGGTGCAGGAGCAAGGAGGTCGAGAGGCCTCTAGGCACCAGTAAACGCCCCGAAATAGCACGGAACAAGGCCAAATGGAGAGGTGTGGATGGCTGGAGTTAGCTGCGAAGTGGAGAATCTTCCTTATGAAGATATGCTTTTAATTCCGTAGTTACCGTACGAATTTACGGTCTCGTTTTAGTAATAATAATAATTTTGCTGAACACGTATATCTCATACAAAACATTGTACTTTTCGTCTATTGTCCTCTAGTCTTCGTCATCGATTCCGTCTTGTCTGTGTACATCATCATTTCAAGGCTTGTTCGTTTTACCGTTCACGTTATTTTACTTCTCTTTTCTTTCAATGACGTCCTGTTAGATGTCGTTGACGTCTAAGCTCAGCAGGGTAGCATCCTACATATTTATCTTATCTTCCCTGTCCTCATTCTCTTTCTGTCTCGTTCCCAACCATTCTTTGTAACTTCATGTCTTCCATTTGCGTAATATTTATTTTCCCTGTCTTTGTTACCTGTTCTTTAACGATTTCATATACTTTCTTTCTTTCTTTGTAAGAAATTAAATTTTATTTTTCAAATTTGTCACCTTTCTCTTTTATCTTTTCCCAAAAATTGTCTCTCTCTGCCATAAAGATATTAGTCTTGTAGGTCTGTTGTGCATGACGAAGACATCATACGGAGTCCATCTGCTGTTGTCTTGTAAGATTATATCTGTCGATATAAGGTTTAGACACTTGCCGTGAATATCTATTTTGTTTGTTACTCATTAATGATAGAGAAATTCAATAATAAATTTATATGATAACAAACAATGTGGTGCTATTAGTAACCTGGAAATTTGGCATAGAATGTGGTTATTTGAATAAATTTGGAAAAATAATGTATGTTAATGGCAGTATGATAATATCGGTTTCTTTTGTACTGAAGATTGTTAGAAATTCATTATGAAAAATGTAATGTTTTCCCTGATTATCTTGAAAAGAGTCTTTGTCGTGTAATTTCTTCATGGATGAAACAATTCATTTTATTTGAAAGTTTAATTCGTTTTTATATTTTTCTCAGAAACAAGAAGTATTGTGTAATATTTTGATTTACTTCTTCTTCCGTCGGCTGAATTTTTCATTCGATAGAAATACGTGCAAAAGTTGTTCGTCTGTCAGGTGTAAAATATGATGACATATCTTACCTCTATAAATGCTCATCAGTATAAACCTATGTTACTTCATTCATACCATGTTGAAGCTACATTTGAATGACTTTATATATGTTGAAGAAAATCAGATACTCGTACGAACGGACATAAGCTGTAACGATCTGCATTTTCACTACAGCTTTACTTTAAATTAACATTACATCCTGAAAGCATTCAGTTTGCTCTGTTATCTTACCGTGTTTACTAATATGCAGAACAGTTTTTTTTTAAATCCTGAACGCATTGCAAATTTTTGTACAAACAGTTGCCTTCATCAGCTATGACAAATTATAAATCCATTACTCGGTCCTCTTATCATTAATTATAGATAATTGATTAAAATTTCCTCCCTATGAGGATGTTATTTCATCTCATTTCATTTGTTTATTATTAGAATTGATGCGTTTTGTTGTGATGATGCAGTCAGTTTAGAACCGCAAACAGCTATTTTTGTTGGGAAATACACATGATTGTTAATGCTAATTTGAAACTGAGTTATTTTGCTGTGAAAAAGCTTCTACATGGCAGATAACACCATTGATCAACAGACGTATTATTTGTGTGGTACTAAAATGAATCTACTCGTCTGTTACCTGTCACGCTCTTTATGGAATATTAGTGTAATTTGTAAGTTTAAAATACAGGTTCTCGAATTTCAGCGTCTACCATAAGTACGTTCGCAGGAGAGAAACTTCTTTGAGATTTTCTCAGATGCTATCATTTATCAGAAACTAGCTCATTACTAAAGAATGATTTGTTGGATGAAACAAGAGTATTTCCATGAATACATGGGAATAAATATATCATGGGAAACGTATGAAGTTAAATTTCAACCCTTTACACTTGTTTTACAGAACAAACTTTTTAACCCTAAACAGATAAAGTTTCTTCATCCATGTGAGACTCAAAGTTACTATTTTCATGAATGCATCATTTTATCGTCATTTTATTTTTACTAAGTCTCAAACATATTTTGAACTAATTTAAATTTGTCATGGAAGTGTTAATATACGCCTCTATTGACAAACGTGTAAATCTAATTTATATGTATTGGAAATTGTTTTCTATTTCCTTGAATTAACCTACCACTATCTTTTTTCTTTTTCTTTCTTCGTTTATTTATTTTTTGTCACGTCTATATATCTCAACATTTCACGACACAACTCATTATTTATTTTCACAACATCAGTGAAACCAGCCACCAGCGCGACACTATCAGTGTCACGGTGTAGATCGTATTCGAAAACTGGTGTAAGAAAGCCTCAGCTGACATTTCTCACGTTCCTGTGTTTTCAGGGTTAGACCATCTCCATTCACTAAGAACTGTAGCCAGAAGACGTAATTGCTTCCGTGGGAAACAAATAAAATCGTCATATATATTAATATTAATACGCAAACTCATGAATTTGTAGTTTTTCTGCTTAACTGGACAGAGTAAATCATACAAATGAAGTGTGGTATATTAGAACATTAAAAGATGGGTCGGCGATTTCACCTTTTCATTTGCGAGATGACATCATTTAATTATTCAATCACGAAAAGAAGCTACTCGATTCATGTTCTTTAAAAAGCTATTACTTTGAGTCCTGACAATTCACAGCTCTGCCTCGTCAGACGTTGGTATTACAAATATTCGTCGCGAATGGTACGTGAGTTATTGATGCCCCATTGTGCATTATCCTGTAATATTCATAACTGTTCTAATGTCCTGTTTACACGATTTAATCGCACGGGTTTAGACAGTGTTTCTGAATTTACTTTCACAATCTCGATCAGTCAAAACGTTATTCACGGACTTGCCTAAACCTTAGTACTTATGGAAAGAATCTTAGGAGAACGTTAGATCTCTAGAATGCTAACATAGAATCGCAAGTTGGAATTGGTTTTTGCAATAATCTATTATTGAAGTATGTATCTCAAACAAAAGCCTCTCAGCACTCTAGAAGTTTAGGATACATGTTGGGTAAGCACTGACTTGTATAGAGATCTGTATTATTAAGTCTTAATGGTGATGACATAGTTCATTGAAACGTTGGTTAAGCAATAAACGAGAGTACAGACAATGGAGCAATACTTGTTTTATTATGCTTTCGAGTGGTTGATAACTATAACTGTTGGCTTTAAATTTTGCATTATCTTGATCTAAGTATTTTCAGATTTTGTTAAGATAGTTTTGTTACGTTTGAGAGAGAGAGAATAATAATTTTAAATCTATTAATACAGCTAGTGTTCCTTAGAGATGTTGTTTCGTTATTACTAGCAGTGTATACGTGATTCCTTTTTCTTTGCATCGGTTCGTCTGTATCCCGAAATGATTTAATGTGGAACGCGATTGAAAGGTAATTTCTTTTCATCCTGTACCTCATCTTCCGTCGCAGTTCCCATTCCACGTCCTCTCCCATTCTACTTTTTTTCTGTTGTATTGTGTGTCCTGTTGTCGAGAGTGAGGTTTTGGACATTTCGACGCCCCCTTTCTCCCCTTTCCATCCCTCTTCGTTCTTCCGAACTGATTGAATTCGAATCGATGGTGGATTCGGAGCTGTCCCATTCTCCTGTTCCCCATCCCACGCTACCGGCCTTCCACTGTTCCTGTTTTTAATGTCATTTTTTATCGTTTTCCTCTTTGACCGTAGCACGAGTTGGATTAAGATTTTTTCGGATGGTGCTTCGTGTATGGTGATTCTTACTTTTGTGCTTGAATGTGTGCGAGTCTCGTATGTTAATTAAGCTTATTTACCAACGGCTCCCTTAGGGAGCTAGTTCTGAATACTAATTACTTAGCTATACCGTATCTTATTTTTGTCTGCCTCTTTTATTTTAAATTACTTTACAGTCTGGAAAGACAAGAAACTTTGTGTGTGATGACAGGCGGAAAGATTAACCTGAGAAGTCTTACATATTGTTAGTCAAATGTGATGTCGAATTAACATTTGGAGGAAGACAAATGGTTGTAAAATGTAATGATAGATATCTATTTCGCATGTATATTGCTAATTTAGAAAGAAGACTCATGAAATATTTAGACAATATTTATTGTTATAAATATTGAAAACAATAAATTTTAATAATATATTTTACACTTTCTCGGAGGAAGTTCATACCAAGACGGGAGAGTGATGAAATTTAAAAATAATCTGAATCAAAAGATTTCATTGATCACATTATTCTCACTATGTATGCATTTAAGAAAATAGATACTTATTTTCAACTCAAACTTTTCTAGGATATTTTTTTTCGATTTAACTATCCAGTATATCTTCTTCCTGTAAGTTCTTCCAAAAACATGCTGAGATCAATTCCAATCATCATTCAAGAAGCATCCTTTTAATGTAGATTCGGTATGATGATTTTCAAGAAAGATTCCTGTGGGGTGTGAGTAATTAAAGACAATTTCCTAATCATATATGTGAGATATTACTGACGTTTTTACTGTGAAAATTATTTCTAGAATTAGGAGTATTTTATTCTTCGTGAGAGGAATCATTACATAAAGTGTAATTTGTAACTTTTTACACAGGCATGAATGTTGAGGTTTATATTTTATGGACGAGTCTTTATCATCAATTTGTTTCGTAGAATTTTAGTAATTTGATATTTCTCTTATAGTGTTTTCTTTGCATGTGATTTGGTACCACGTTATAAAATATTTTAAAACGCCATATTTTGGAGGGGTTCCTTGCAGATATTAATTTTTTATTTTGCGAATAGTTATAGTGACGGAATGTGTTTTTAATAAGATGAGAGTTTTACTCTTTCCATACTTATTTATTTATTCCATGTCTTATGGCGAGGTTCAGGCCATGAGGTCTGCTTCTCCACGTAGCCGTGACTTAGGGTTGGGTGGTCGGGTAAACTAATGGTTCCGCATCGATATTTGTCTGGAGTAGGTGAAGGATACCCTAGCCGAAAACTTCACCTTGTTCGGCCGAACAGCTCTTAGAGGCGTAGTACCACTAATCCACCTCTGTCGGTCATTACTTATGACGTTACTAAGATAAGTATTGCATATGTGTTTCAATTTTCTATTCTAGAACTCTGCTTTCTCGAAATGGCAATGTAGATGTCGCCCGCAGAAAAACGAAGAGCACTATTGCATCCTGAATTGTAATTCGCGTACGAACCCTCACACGCACGCATACGCTTCGTACGCATACCCGTGACGCTTCCCACTCGCTCCTTGTATAAATATGCAGACAGTGTAGACTCTAATTATGTATTCATTTAATTATAACCTAATTACAATGTGTGTTTCCAGCGCGAGTCTGTTAATTAAAACGCCGATGCGTCCGTTCTTTATGCGCCGCAGAACCTTTTAAAGCGCCGTATTTATATCATTCGCGTTTTATTTTTTTCGTATCCGTTCCTGAACATCCCCCCTCCCACCATTCTACTACCTTTCTCAGTTTGCTGCCGCGTGTTGTTCGGCAGTGATGAGCGACCCACATACTGCCATTTGCAGTTATCTCTGGAGCCTTTCGCACGAGTAGCATTGATTTGTTGGACTTAGTCTCTCTTTTTTTTAAAAAAATTTATTCTGACATTTTATATCTTTATTTCGGTAATACTTGCTACTTAAGTATATTTCTTAAGAGATTTTTATGAAATCTGTTGCATTTTATAATTACATTTTGATTGCCTTCATTATTACGGCTCTATCTTTCAATCAAATGTTGTTGTTTTTCGGATTAATTTCCGCGCGGTATTTTACCACTTCTTCAATCCATTGAGTGTATATTTATAACTCTCTCTCCACTTTGACTCAAAGGAAAAGATTCTGCTTGTACCATGAATGAAAACCTTTCCTGTTTTTGAGGCTACTTGTGCTTTACACTTTCTATGGAATATATATGGCGTGTACGTACTTGAAATTTAAAAGATTGGTTGCGTTGTGGCAACTGCGTAATATATGACAATATGGTAGTAAATCGGCTGCGTATGGTAATTTATTACAGATTTTGATGTAGGAATTTCTTATTTTCTAGAGCGTATAGACAGTCTTAAATATTTTATATTTCTTAATTTTTTTTAAATACTCTGTTAAGGTCTTTCGAAATCACTAAGATGGGACTCCGTGATACCAGTGGCTACCGTCTAGGCGACTTGTGCAGTGTTTACACTGCTGAGTACTACGCCATATTGAGAGCATTGCGAACTACAAAGTGCTCCTGCGGATCACATTTCCTGATTTGTTCTGATTCGCTGAGTGCCCTCCAAGCAATCCAGAACATGTATGCAGCTGATAAGCTGATCCAGAACATCCAGGATGTACTTTTCTCATTGCAAAGTGATGGAAAGAACATAATGTTTTGCTGGGCTCCCGGACACGTGGGTATCAGAGGAAATGAGGAAGCAGACTATTCCGCAAAGACTATTCCTCAGGAATCGCGTGGATTTCTCCACAATTCCAAAACGAGATCTCCTAAATTCCGTCAAGATAAGGATTCTGAGTGAATGGAGCAATGAGTGGTTAGCTGTTGAAAGGAATAAGCTCCGACTTATCAAATCTTCTGTTAAGTCATGGAGCAGTTCCTGTAGGCCAGCCCGGCGCGACGAGGTCTTGCTGACCCGCCTGCGCATAGGACATTGTCCTCTCACACATAGGTATCTCTTACTACTTGATGATGAACCCGTTTGTGAGGAATGTAGCTGTTCTCTGACAGTGCGTCACCTACTAACTGATTGCAGAAGATACTCAAGTATACGGAGACGAATTGGTCTGGCTGCAGATTTACCAACAATTCTCGGAAATGAAACGGTTAATGTTATTAACTATTGAATTTTATGAGTAGATCGGGGCTCCTCCCTCAAGTTCTCGGGAGGGTTTAAAATTTGCATTCCCTTTTCATCTTTACTGTCTTCTTTGTTTTCATCGTTCGTTTTTGTAATTCGAAAATATAATATTTAAAAATTGTTTTCCTTTTTTGTGAAATAATGTATTGGTATTCTGTTTTCTTTTCTTTTCTTTCATCTTTTTATTTAGATATATGTTGGGTTCAGGAGAGATTTTTAGTGGGTATGGTCGAGATATTCGGCGAGTCCCACACACGGGGAAGAGTCACTACGGCTCTTCTCTATGGTGCGAAACTGCATTTTTCC
>NNCF01127410.1:699660-717262 GCA_002313205.1 Laupala kohalensis | reverse complement strand
AAAAAAAAAAAAAAAAAAAAAAACTAAGATGGGTGAAGAACCTCGTTCCCCAAGAACGAATACATATTCTGTACTTTATGACCCTTCCTTTTCCTTTTCAATCTTCCATCCCTATTCTTCGTCTTGTGACTTCAGTCCTAAGTGTGTTGCCAAGTGAGCTTCACGTGATTGGTTCTGCCGTAGTGAAGCACGCGACCGCTCGCCTGTTGCTCTTCTTGCGGACTAATGCAGGCTGACGGATGTGGATTGGTGGAAAGTAGGTAGGATTTAAATCAAATAATTGTCTCTTAAGAAATCAACTATTTTAATCAAATGCAACAAATTTTCCTTTTTATGTTTTTATTTTAATTATTTTTATTTCTTGCTTATTGACTAGGTATAGTGAATAAACGAAATTATCTGTTAATGACAATTAAAATTTATTTTCTCCTCACTAAAAATTAATACTTTTATAAGAAAATATAAATGTATTTATTAAGTATAATAATACGAGCTTTGCAGCTATTTCGTCTCTTAGCGTTTCTTGTTTTTGAGTGCACGTGCCCGAAAGTTGAAAACTGATTGCTTGCTGAAGAGGCCACTGCAGTCAAATGCTGCATTTTGCAGCTCTTCTGGATCCAAGCACTTATTAAAAAAATTAAATGATTTTTTCGTCAAAAACAATTCAATTATTAAATAAATTTCTTTGGGCAATCAGAAAATTTGAAATTTTAAACTTATAACAAAAATTAAAGTAATATAATTTTGAAGCTGGTATAAAACATAACAATTATAAAAGATACGTTAAAGTGGAAAGAAAGTATCCTATTCATTGAAAAGTTTTACCAAAATGGAATTGTTTTTCCATTTTTCTCATTCTAAAATATTTATTTTTGATAAATTAAAAAGTTGATGTATTTTTATATTTAAATATATATTAGTCATTTAAATGATTAAATTAAATTAAAAAGTGATTTAAATTCAAAAAAGCTCATGTGTAACAAAAAATATGATTTTTTATCCTTGTTAATATAAGACCTTTTTGAAACGGAATCTCGTCAAGGTCATAGAATACATTATGATGAAGTATTCTTCTAATTCTAATCTTAAACAGTTTGCAAGGGATTAGTTGTTTCTGGAATATTGGGATACTGATTTTATATCTAGTTTGCTTCAGATCTCATGTTGATGTTCCCTTAAGATCGTTTGTTGTTCTCTTGAATTTTTATTAGAGACAAGCCATTTGTTACTATGTTCATGAAATGAGACTGAAGTACACAATAGGAAAGCTCTGATATGAGTTAACTTGAATTAAGGTTATTGAAGAAATACTCGTTCATTACTAATGTGTTTTTTCTGTATCTAAGTTAGGTAAATCTCTTACGTGTAGATGAAAGTATTACATGCTTAGTCCAAAGTAGTCTCCAAGATAATCCGACCCACGATGTCAATGATATGTTGATGGCTCCAAATATCCTCAGCATGAAGGACTCTTCTAACTATCCCTTATTGCTGCTTATACCTCCACGGCACCTCCAGTTCCGGTAAGAGATCTAAATAACGCGAGGAACGTTTCGTGTGCAGGGATGTTCAAGTTCTTACCATCCTCATTCAAACATGTAATTAGAGGATTAAACACGTTTGGAATGTATTTTTTTGCTTTATTTTCTTTTAGATTTCTTTTGTGTACACATTTATGACTAGAACGGCCGGAAATCGAAAATCCCTAAAATGACCGGAATGGATTATTTTAACCCTTGACGGTGTTAACAGCGAATCATGTAAATTAAATTCATAACTTTTTTTTCTTTTTTCTTTAGGACATTCCTTTATATTTAATTTAC
Source organism: Laupala kohalensis (assembly GCA_002313205.1). Lineage (NCBI taxonomy): Eukaryota > Metazoa > Arthropoda > Insecta > Orthoptera > Trigonidiidae > Laupala > Laupala kohalensis. The sequence goes on along the minus strand of NNCF01127410.1, from coordinate 715,439 downwards.
TTTGGAAAGTATTTTGTTAAAAACACTCAAGAAACTTACACTTATTTTGCTTCCTTTTGTTATCAATGTGCAATATTCCTGGTCGATGTGTTACCGCACTGTTGAAGAGTGTAGTTCAGCTTTACTTTTCTTCAATACAGCAAATATTTCAGAGATTATTGTGTCACAAGCGTTTTTGCTTATTGAAGAGATGTGGATATTTTTTTCACAATCACGGTTCTTTAAGGATTCAAAAAAAGGTTCTATGAAGAGAAAAAGACGTATTGTTCCATTGGTCATATTATAAATATACTTCACACGTTCACTGCCATTCAGAATTTAAATGCAAATTTTTCGGGTTTACTCGTTATAAGTTTCGTGAATTTTGCAACTAGGAAGTAAGTTCTTCAATAATTACATAAGTTGTTCATCAATAATTACATTTCCCCCCTGTATGTAGCAGCGAATAAAGTTTTCCACAAATCGTTGCAGACTTCAGAAACAAGAGCAAATTTGTCTCTCGGCAATCGTTTAGATCGGATTGATTTCTCACTGAATTAAGATCTGATTGATTTTTGACTCTGCTTCTTGGCATGATGTTCTTGATACAATGAAGTCCCTATAGATGTAGCCAGAATTTGTCACCTCTGCTATGCAGAGCGGTGGTATCGTCTTCATTGTTAGAATCTAATAATTACGTTTTAATTCACGTCTGGAATTTATTTCTGTATATTTTTTTGATGAGGTGATCGATTTGACTAATTTTAGACTATAGGCACTGTCTTTTATTCGTTGAATGTTTAGTTGGTCCTCCGCGTTTCGCTAGAACCTTCATAGCAGCTACTTTGCAAAACCAATGCATTTTATAAAGAATAATGCCAGGAACTTTCCAAGAATTTGACCATCAGAGGGGACCTCTTATTTTGAAGTAAAGATAAAAGCTGATCACTTCTAAGAATTTGAAGTAAACGTTTTACAACATATTCTGAAAGAGGTCAAAATGATCCCTTTGGCCGTTCTTGGTAAATCACTTAAAATTTTCATGAAAATAAAAATATTTTGAAAATTGAAATACACCATTCTATGGTAAACTTAAAATCATGAAAATTCTTGAAATCTTAGAGAAAAAGGAAAAGAAACGGAAAATAATATTTGATGTAAGAAACGGCAGGGATATTTTTGACTCCTCCGGTCATTCTAGTGTTAATGCTAGTGTTAGTAAAATTTAAAATTTCTTTCCAGACGTATTTAATATTGAAAATAAGGAAGTTACCTTAATTTTGAAATAAACGATGTTCATAATATAATATAATTTTACTTAGTAACTCATTGGGACAGGTGAAGGTATTTCAGTCGTGCATCTTTAATGTAACTCTTATATTTTGTAGTAGTGACCCAGCTGATCTGCTTCAGCCCATGGTATGTTTGCGATCACCTCGCTGTCTCCCTCGGAGTAATCCGATACTAGTCCTCTCCACCCTTGTCTGTCTCTTGTCCCCGCCATTGTTCTTGGGGACTACGTGACTGTCGGTCGAAGAGAGGCTCTGTCTGTCGTAATGTCCTTTCGTCTGTAGCTTCTGCTTAACCCTCGTGCGACGCTGTCGTCACAGCTACCAGGGCGTATTTATTCCCTCGTGGAAAACTGAATGTGTGTGTTTAAACAGTATGTTAAGGAGCGACGGATTTAGGTTTGATGAGTCCCTGAGCCATTTGAAGTAAAGATCTTTTTGGGAGACATGTCGTTATTTATTGTGTTTAATTTCGTGGAAAATTTTATATTTATTTTCATTAAAATTTCGTTTATTTTTACGTGGTATGTGTTGTGTCTGTGATTGGCTATGAGGGAGATATGTCTTGGGAGGTGTGTGTAGCTTCTCTAGTTTTTTTGTTGTTACATGTGTGATTAAAAGTTTTCATTTGAGGACCTTGTGTACATCGCCTACTTGATTGCCCTAAAATTAATTTTTTTAATGTGCATTTTTAGACATGTTCCATGCTAATAATACTTCAGGAATAATTTCCCTTACTTCCATAGCGAAAAATTCATACAAATATGTGGCGTGAAGGCAGCCGTAAACCGAAACCTATAGTTTGGAGTGTTCCACGCGATCCGTTTCCGTGACGTTACACAGCGCTCCTAGTCACGCGATGCGCCAGCTGTAAATTGAATCGGCGCGCCTTGCTTGTGTTGGGTGGGTTGGATACGATGGCTGCAAACGGCGGCGCGGCGCAGCGCACCGAGAGACGGGCGTCTGATGAACCTAGCAGCTCAGGTGGTAGTGTTGTCGCTCATCATGTCATCCCGGGTTCAATTCCCGATGGGGACCAGAAAATTTGTAGCATTTCACATTAATGTCCCAGTTCATATAGCTGTGACTACTGAAAAGCAAACTTTCCGTCCTCTATTCAGCTCCTCCTAGTATGTCAACTCTAACTACTACTAACCCGTCCACGTGGGCCAAGTTGTTGGTAAACCCAGCTCAGCGGCCCATCTACTTACAATGGTCTACCACCCAGCTCCATGTAGGTAAGCTTCAATAGCACACGCTACATTTCCCATTCACCGAAAAAAGAAAAAGACGAAAGACGATGAACCTGCGACTTCTTTCCTCTTAACCCGATCATTTGCTTCCAAGTTGTATGAGATGGAAAAAAATATCCTAGTCAAGGAAACACTGCTCTGAAATGAGAGTAACAGCCGAGTATTTTTAGTGCCGTTTTGTCTCTATAAATCTTGCCTCATTATGTGGATTATTTGAGCTGTAATGGAAGTTCCATTATTGCGTTTCCTGTAGTTTGGGTTCTGTTTTATTAATACGGTTCTAAATAATACCTCTCATATCTTTTACTGTTGCTTTCATATTTCTTAAGCCTCGGGAAACAATCTGGGATTTCCTTCCACAGATGTAATCAATGATAAAAATTAATTATTTAATGAAAATTATTTTCAAAAAATTAAAGTATTTCAATGGCACCGTGGCTAGTGCATGTGCATCTGATTTGTACTAATTAGATCCAGGGCACTTATCACCTCTGTTCTGGCTGGACAAAGAAAGCTTTAAAAGTCAATATTTGGAAGGTTGATGAGATAGGTTCGGTGTTATATTAAATAAAAATTGTGTAGCAGTAAATTTCTTTGTTGGTTAAGCGACTTCGTGGGTTTGAAAATACTTTTGCTTAACCAATAAAGACATTTACTGCGAGAAGATAATTTTTATTTAATATATTATTTGAATTTTAACGGTAAACTTCAGGTTAATAGAGATAATAAACTACATTGTACAGTTTTAAAGTTTTAAAACACCGAACATTTAATTTGAAATGAAATGTCCAGGTCTGAAAGTGTTGTATATTTTTGTCACTCCACTCCGCTCACGTGCTCCTCTGTAGCACCTATCTTCTGTCGAATGCGCCCCGAAATCGAATAGAATCGTATTGTATTCGTTATAACACCAGCAGACTAGAATAAAAGACTAGGGATACTTAACGTTAAAATATTTATTCTATTTTATCTTGAACATTTGTCAAATAGGGAAAAAGTAAAAATCACTAACTTGCCAATATTTCCGACATTATTATTCCTACAACAGCGCTTGTTTTTTTACATTCATGTGTATATTGAACCTTAAAATATTTCTGTGCTCCCTTAATAACTTTATTTGAAGATATTCGAAATAATAATATACGAATGTGCAGTATAAGTAAATTCAAACTCAATACATTTCTAATAGAGTAACTCATGACTGATCCTCCGGTTTCATTCGACGAAGTTTTTCGTGCTTGGAATTCCCTCTGCACCAGCACGAAGAACTTGTTCCTCCTTGTGGAAAGTGTAGGTTTTCTTCGCCTCACTTTTCGCAGAGTTGACTGTACAGATTGTCCAAAGAGTAGGAAATTGTGGGAAGGTCGGATGGGAGGAGAGCACGAGGAGACCCGCCCCGGAAATGAAGCCTTTCGCGATAAGCGGGACCCGGGCGTCCGTTTGGCCCCGCGATGTGCTCAGGAATGCCAGTCGGTTATCTGCACAGGAGAAATGCAAACGACCCACATGCGATTCTGCAGCTTTTTTCCCCTCTGAGCTTTTTATAGAAAAGAATCTTCAACGTTGCCAGTACCATTTTGGAAATTTAATTCGTAAATGTATTAGAAAAACTGAAAAGGTAAAAATTGAATGAATTTCATTTCCAGTATCATTATTTGATTCTTATTTTTGCGTTTTCAATGAATCATTGCTTAATTAACTTGCAGGAGTATAGGAAATCGGTATGGGTGAATTATTTTGAGGATGATATGCACTGTTTTATTCAAACCATTCTCATGTATAAATAAAATGACATGAGTTCATTTTGTGTTCAATCAGTGTAGAAAGCGTTTGATAATTATTAAACAAAATTAGATATGTTTTTATTCCGTGTTGATAGTAATTTTAATGTACGGGAATATAACTTAAGATGCTTATTTGTTGTTTTTTATTTCGTTTCCTTTATCTTTTTCCTCCTAATAAAACTCCGCAACGTAAAAACTGACAAATTCAAATTTCCTACCCGTAGATAACATAGCTTGACCTAAAATAATGTGCTTTACAAATATTCTCGTGTTTAGAAGTTTACAAATGCTTTACAAGTTATTGATGGGAGAGATTTCATTTTGAAGAGAATTAGAATACCTTAATAATAATAAACTTCAGAAATTTTTACTTTTAATGAAATAAATTTTGAATGAATATGTTTGAAGAAATGGAAATATTTGGAATGAAATGTAAAAATACCTGCCATAATTCTAACGAATAAAAGAGTTTCTTTTCGGACGTGCGAATTCGACGAACTGTCACCTGCATTTTTCTCTATATTTTGTATAATATTAAAATAGATGTAGAGAATTCTTGTCGGAGCATTATTATTGTATTACATAGTTTTGTTATATACGGTTGCATTACGTAACGGAACGTAGTCATTGCCTTGTATATGTATAGCATTATGATATATTGATTCTTTGTTTTGCTTCTGTAATGTATGATGTTCTTAGATGTAATTTGAATGACTCAGGAGTAGGCGTCGTGACGTTAGTCATTCCCATAAAGTAAAAAAATTCTTACTTCTTAATTCAAAATCATCTTTGTGACGTATTATCCAAACGCCTTACATAGTTAAAACAGAAACTTTTGTTATCTCACACGCGCTTGCGGTTTTCTATTCAACCTTTGTGAGAGGTTCCTTAGATTACATTTAATCCCATGGTCCATTTGTCTGAAGAATAAAGAAGGCGAACTTTACTAGACATAAACAGTTAACTGCCAAACTGGAAGGTATTGCCGTCTGTCCTCTCAAGAAGACTGCTTTTTCTTTACGCTTTATTCTTCATTTTCCGTTTTAATTTCGGTTACAGATAAATATGGATGTACGTATTTTGTGGTGTAGTCGTATAGGTTTTACTATCTCATATACTTAGTATATAGAAAGTTTTGTAATCGTGAAAAATTTCGAAAACGAGATTTCGACGTAAATATCCGTTTTGGCGATCCCTCATTCCGAAAAAGTTACTTTTTGCGCAACGTCCGTCCGTCCGTCCGTCTGTGCGCAGCGGTTCTAAGTAAACGGATGGATATATTTAATTCATACTTCGTATTTACGGTAGAATTTACTTTTTGTCGATGCACGTGCTCTATTTTTTACTTTAAAAGAAAGGGTATTTCACGTGTAGGTCAATGTATTCTTTCGGATATTTCTCAAAAACGGTTCCAACAATTTTACTTCAATTTTATGTATGTAAGATACAATTAGTATGCATTACATTCGCATTATCGGCATTTAGCTTGAAAGTTTGGTATATGTGCAGTAAAATAATTTGTCTGGTACACTTACACATTAGTTTACTGTTTCAAGAAGTATAAATAATATTTAGCCGTGGCAATGGACCAAGCAGACGTAGAATAAAGTTTTCCTAACTGAAATGAAAGATATGGTAGAGATAAAATAAATAGGGGGACAGCAAACGCTCTGTAGGTACGAAAATACACCAATTTCTGTCTAAAACGAAATTACATTTACATAACACTTTTACGATATTTTTGTCACTATGCTGCAGATGGAAAAACGTATATGAAGAAGTATGTGCAATGGTTTTAAACCAATAGTTTTATTCTTTAATCATTTTGTAGGATTATTAATTCTCCACTCCCTGATTTAGAGATAACGCAATCACTGAAAACAGGAAGATATATGAATAATATACCACTCTTATAAAAACTGCGATAAAAACACTAAACACTATATTGATAATGGTAATATTAAGAAGTTTGTAGCATTATTCCTTTTATGTTTTTTCTAAGCGATTGATTTTCCCTGTTCATGAGTTTCACCCATTTCTCGCGTGTTTGTAGCGTTAATGTCTCGACATCTCGTTTTGTCTACTCGCATAACTACAGTTTCTTCTTGGAATATTGCTCCGCTGTTGTGGTTATATGATCGTTTGGGAGTTCTGTGACTATCACTAGCGAGCTGTAGTTCCCGGAAGCCTCAATTTGTTCAAGTTAGGCTCTCAGAGCGTCTCATTTTCATTTACGGATACTCAATCGTTTAATCATTCACGCTGCATGAACCACCTTTATAAGTAAAGCAGCATGAGGCAATGCCATTTTTTATATTAGATAAATTGTTTTATTATTGAAATTGAACTCTTAATTTGACACAATTTGAACCCCTTATATTATAAAAATAAGATATTTTTTTATCTCTGTGGAGGACACATGCGATCATTTTTAAAGTTGGAGACGATGTATTTCTTCTTTCTGCACAGCGAGCTTCAGGAAACTACATATCCGTTTTACTCAGTAATATATAGTTAGCATATTAAAACATAATGAATATGTTGATTTTTTTTCAGAATTTGATTTTGATAAATCTTTACTATTAGATTTATTGCATTGACCTCTATAATGTTAAAACGCCTGTGATGCGGGCGTACATTAGTATTTTAGTATTTTGAAGTATTTACATATACTTAACGTGACCCTATGTTCAAGTCACGACTTAGGTCTTAAACAATTGTTCGGAGATCTGAACGGACGGAAATTGTTGCAGTAATTGGAACATTTTCTAAGACAAAGGAATTAAGTGTTTATATTATTGATTTGAAGATACTAATCCCCAAGAGTCGAGGAGTAAATGTTCCGTTTCCTATTAACTTAATTGATTAAAGAACCGCGCCTGGAAATCTGAGGAATGTAGGTTCGTTATCTTTTTAGGGAAGGAAACCTAGTTTCCCTTTTAAAATAAAAAAAATAATTTAGATAAATTTTGTTTGTTATTATTTGTGTTCAATTAATTTCACTTATCGATTGATTAATTTTTCCCCATTTGTTATTGAGTGCTAACATTCTTTTTTTCTCACGGGTGTGGAGATGTACAAGTACAATGTTTCTTGGTTATTGGAAACTTCAAGAGATTCTACGCTCCCTAATTCAAGAGAAATTTTAAAATTGTATTTTGAGGAGTTTAGTAGGTCCTCTCGCCAAGCCACGGTACACGCGAACAGTTCACGCTTTTCACACCTTCAAGTGAAGAACGCTACCTCAGCGCTCTCTATCGAGAGAGTTCCTGACAGCGACGCGCGCGCACTCGGGTGGCGAGCGATGTAACTGTAGTTGGCGCCGGCGCCACTACCGCGTCGCTAGCTGTTCCTCCCGTCCGTCGTCCCTTCGCCCCGCACGTCTTCCCCATCGTCAACGCCACCGCCGATGCCACCGCCCGCAGTCTATTGCGAGCCATTGCGCTCCAGATTTATTGCAAGCGGATCTGTTCTTGGCCGCCTCCGCCTCCTCCACCGCCCTCGCCTCCGACATTGCCGCCGCCAGAACCAATAAAAGCCCAATTTTTCCAATTCCGCGGGCGGTTTTTGCGAGCGCCAACGGCGAATCAGTCGATTGGAAGCTAGCCGATTGCCCAACGGATTCGCGCTATCACCAAAGTGGTTGATTAATCCGTCGATGACTTGATTGTCCAAGTGCTCGAATACCTCGTTCTGATAATTGTGTTAATCATAATTGGATTTAGCAGGTTTGAAAGAATAATGGACAGTTTCTGTTCTTTGATGATTTTATCTGTTAACGTTTGGTTCCCATGCAGTATCTCGGGGAACATTTATGGTCTCAATCGGGAATAAATTTAGTGTGTAAACATGCAACAATTGTTATGTATTTTGTTTACTTTTGTCGTCGTATTCTACTTCTTTTCTTAATTACATTGATGCAGGAGGTCGTGTGCTTATTGTATTCAGGAGTACAAGATATCCTTAGTTAAATATCTAGCCAGGTCAAAAATGCACAAATATTTTATTGCTTGAATCGAAATTTCTGAAAGAAAGAAATATTCTAATTACTCCTTTATTATGAGTTAATGACTAGTATTATTTGAGACATCCGAATGGGGAAAAAAAAAGTGTGAAATATTGTTGTAGTACGAAACAGTTACGAAGATTTATTCGTGTATTCATGGAAGTTACCGTAATAAATGCTTCTTATTTTTACCATTATGTGAATAATTATGAGGCAAGAGATCTAGTGTTACATGTCGTAGATAGTGTTTTTGGGAGAAATTGAAACGTTGGTTTACTAATTGGAACATTCAGAGTATACTTGGTTTGATAGCTATTGCCATTAAATAAGAAATGTAAATATTTATGTACATTACGTTTGTTGGAATATATCATTTAATAGTAATGTATAATATATGAAATATTTGTACTACTCTTAAGTAAAGAGTACTGAATGACACTCGCCAAAGTTTGGATCCTAGTGCCAAAACATTTGGATTCGGTCCACAAAATTCGGTATACAAATCACTCATATCATACAACCAAATTATCGAAATACATAAGTATAGCCATAAATGTAATAAAACATGTGAAAATATACCAAATTATAATTGATGTATTAAATCGAACGAAAGATGCGGAATTTTAATACGTCAATTATTTACTCTTGGAGTAAAAAGTTTAATTTTGGGATTGATATTTGAGATGAACTCCTGCGCTTAAATCGAGTCGATTAAATAAAAAATAAACTAAAATGGAATTTTGTATTGTCATCAAGAGCAAATAAAAATTGTTTTATTGGCAAATAATTTTCCAAATATGTTTTTTTAATGTGTCGTTGATTTTGAATAATTATGTAGATTGAAGTAAATTTCTAGTTAAAATAAGAAAGGAAGTCATAAATAAAGAGGACCCTTCTCTCGAGGACTGAGCCCTGCTAATTCGTAGAAATGTGCGTTTCTAAAGTGAATAAAAATCCCTGCATTCTACACTGCGACTACGCTATTTTTCTTTCATTCGTATCTGTCTATTTTTTATCTTCTAGATCAACCTACAACATCTGGATCTCTTACTCTTGATATGGCGAGTCATTAAGCATTTGACCTCTCGATTTCGTTGTATAATATTAATTTATTTTTTTTTTTTTGAAATTTCTTTGCTTCTCCTTTACGTGGGTGTAATAGACGTGGTTGTAAAGGTTTACAAAAAAAAGAACGTTTTACTAATTTAAAAATGTAAAATTAGATTTTTTTCACCCTTATTCAATATTTTAATTTCCCTAGCTGGAGGTCCGTTGTTTTAAAGTTGATTGCATCGGCATTTGCATAAGTTTATTTGTCTCTGTTTGGATAATGTTAGTTCTTATTGCTTATTTAATGTAATTTCTGAATTTTTGCTCGAAAGATTTACTTGAGCTTTAGTGATACGTGGTTGAATTACACTAAAAGTTGTGTTTCCACTATTCTTCTGATCAGAAGTGATGCTGGCTGGCAACCGTCACAGCTCAGTGAGTTGGGCGGCTGCCAGACGTACAATTCTATTACGCATCACCAGATTAATCGATAATGCAGAATGCTGATTTATTGGGAAACTCTGTATTCAAAGGGAGAGTCGTTACTCTCGGATATAATTTTAGTTCCGCGATTTCTTTAGAGTTTTTGCGATTGGAGGTAAATATGTGTTTCTTCTGTATCTAGCGCAACTATCTATGCATTTATACCGGGCACGTAGCCAGGGGATGGGGCGACCCCTCCTGAAAATTTTTGTTAGTGTTGTATTTTATAAAATATTGTTATTCTTACTCTGTATAAAATATTATCAATTTACCATTGATTCATTATTACTAACACGCATTAAACAACTGAGGAATTTTGAATATTTTATTTAATACTCTACAAATAACTTTAAAATTAACGTCAATTAATTTTTTGCTTAGAAGTCTGGGGACTCTCCGAAATATATTTCTGCTTTTGGACCTATTTATGCTACCGTGTAATTGTTTTAGTTGGTATAGATAAAAAATAACGATTGTTCCTACAAAAATTTGCTTGTGAATGAGAAATTATTTGGAAATTATAGATTACATTGTTTCAATGTGACTTGCCTATCCGAGAATTGCTGAGTCGTGGAGAGATAAACCTACTTTTGTTCGAGATTTACGGGCCTCTGGCCGCCGGAATCTACGGCCGCATCATGTGACTACGATGAAAGTTTGTATTTTGTAAGAGGGACGTCCAGAAAGTAAAAGAAAAAAATGTTTGGTCAAAAATAATAATCAACTACACATATTTTCACAAAATTTTACGTACTTGTTACAGAACCTTAATATATTTTTCAATGTTGTCTCCATAAGGACCGAAGAACGCATTGTAACGAACAAGTTTATCCATTCCACTGTTGTGCTCTTCTGCCAACAATGTTTAACCCATGTGAAATTCATACCTAGAGGAGGAAAAATATTTATAGTTTAAACTAAACAACCTGTTGTGAGACTCTCCATCCACTCAGACTTGCCATCCAAAACCAGAGACGTGGAATATCTGCAAAGGTGTTTCTAATCCACAACAACATCCAGACTCGTGCATCTGCAGAAACACAACGGGAACCTCGACGTTTAAAGAGAGAAATTTTTTCTTCTCCTTTGCAGCCTTTTGGCATTAAGTGATTACTTAATATTCCCAAAATTAAAGGAATTTTTTGGGGGAAACAGTTGGCAAATGAGGACCTAAAAGAAGCATTTACGTCCTGTCTCAAGTCATTGGCGGCAGACGAATACGACAGTTGTATGGATAAACTTGTTCCTCATTACAAGAAGAGACGTATGTTTTAGCTAGTTTTATAGTAACTTAATTTCTTCCTAAACTTTTGAGATATTATAAAGCGGAAATCGCTGATCACTTCATTGGTTGGTTCATTGCAAATCTTTTTTTTTTCAATGTATATTTTTTATTCTTTTATATTTTGTTTACGTGCTTCTAAAATGTTTATTCCTGATGCAGTGAAAAATATTTTCTTTTCTCTCCGTGGCGACAATGACCGCTAAGCATTGACTCTCCTGTCCGACCGGGTGTTGTTTTTACTGAACGGTTTTAGTTACTGTTCTGTTGGAGAAGCTTTATACAGGAATGAAAGAAACACTGTGAAAACATCTGGAAGTATCATTTGTGATATGTTGGAAGTGATGGGCGTCGGTTTCGGAATAAAATATGCGGCAGTAGAGAATATGTAGTATGAACGTCAGACAACGCAAAGAAATAAATTAATGTAGGAACTCTTAGTACAAGATCCCAACTAAGATCGACGTGCTCTTGTTTTCCTAAACGCAAATGTAATCTTGCTCAGACTAACTAATTTCACCACACGCAATAAAATTATCCTTACTTTGATATATAATTTAATGAGAAAACAAATGTGTTGGTACAACTCACATGCATATACCTGGAAATCCGAAAATAGGTAAAAGATAGACAATCTAACTTTTCCTTGTTTGTTATACTGTCGATTGGTACTGAATTCTTTGAAAAAATATAAAAGTCTAGAAATTAAATAATAATAATAACTTCACTATTTTAATGAAAGGTAGTCTTATCATTGGACAACCCATCCGCGATTATGTTTAATTAAAATATCTTTCTTTAGGAAAACAGATTGGTGAAGGTCTATCTTAGTTGGGATCTTTCACTTATCTTCAGAAGCACACGGAAGGATGCAAGGGACCATCCCTTCAAGTCTGATCAAAGGGCCCAAAGCGTGAGGCTGATTTAATTATGCTCCCCGTAGACGAAATCATGACATGCACCCCCTGCTTAGAAAACAAATGTAGTTTGTTAGTTGTTATTATATCTATTTTATTTTAAATAAATAAATAAATATCTAATTTATTTTCAAATAGTTTATGAAAGTATGTATGTGCATTTCTTGTTTCTACTCTTGCATAGTGTACTCGTGTATATTCGAAAGTGAACAAAGACGACTTACAAATCTTTGGTTCTTACTTGCAATGATGTGTTTTAGTAATGGATGAATCTCTTTCTCACCCCTAACTTAATAGTAATGTCAACAACTGTCAGTCATACACTCTTGAGTTTTTTTGGTACAATTTATGGAAAATTATCCAAGAATAACCTGACGATTGTCCTTATTTCATTTTACGTTACGTGCTGCATTTCGAATCAGAAAGATAACGTCTGAATCACGTTCAATATTGCTAAGGGTGAATTTATATATCAAATTATTTCCTTGTTTCCGAGACGCTGATAAATATTTCAGTACACCAATAGAATTTGATTGGGCATGGGATGATATTACCGTATTTCGTGATTTTCATGTGCTACTTGTCATTAGTTGAATGTATTTCATAAATTGACGTTAGTTGCAAATACCTACGAGAACATAGCCGAGGGGGAGACGATAAGTATCAATGATTTTTTTTTGCATTGAAAGCCCTAAGAGAAAAAAAAAGAAGTTTATAAGATTCAGATTGTAAGTGTAACACATATAATAAAAATATTTTGAAATTAAAAATAAATTAATGAATATTTAAAAATACAAGTATTGTTAATACATTTATTACTTATGAATTCTCTTTTAAATATTGAATTGTTCAAGGGTAGATTTAGTGGAGAGGAATTTTGGACTCCCGTACCGAACAAGAAAAAAGAAAAATTGTCTATAATTTTGCAAAATAATATTTTTTTTGTCGTTGAAATCTTATGAATAAAATCATTTTGACCACCCTTTACCAAAATCCTGGCTACAATCCTAATCCCGGGTAAGAAATTTGTTTTACCTCAGTATCCAAGTAATTCTTATTTTTATTATGTTCTCTGATTAGTTTAATGTCCTGATATTAACTATTCTTTTTCTCGGTTACCAAATACCACATAGTCGTTACAAACTTCTCTCTCTCTCTCATGTTCTATTCGGGGAGGCAGTTTTCCATCCGAGTGCGCTGTAAGCACCCGTCTGCCCCATCCCTCGTCGTCAAGACCTTAATTAAGACGAGCCTGATCATCGTCATTAATCATTATTGACGCGTCTGCTGGCCGATGTCCTGTGTCACCCTCGTGCGCCACTAGTGCCCTGATGCCTGTGTATGGGGCGTAAGGAGATTAGGGGGAGGGAATCTACGATGATTCGCGGGATTGAGCGTCGGAGTCAATGGTTCAGAAGTGAAGTCGTGACAAGCGTCTTTAAAATGTTCCTTCTGAGTTAATTAAAGTGCATGATTAGCTTCCGAATCAGACGAGGATTTTACATGACTTCGAAAGTTTGAAAATGAAAAAGACCGCTCGTGTATCTTAACATAATGTATATTTTATTACTTTCAATGTGACAACAGTTATATTGTGTTCAAACTGTGTTGTATTGCAATGGTGTGAAGTAATTTCTGATTTCCTCTGTATTATTTTCCCTTTAATTTAAACAAATCGATTTTTGAAAGATTAGTGACGTTCATAACTTTTTGACTTTTTGGTGTCCAAAAAACCCAAAAACATAAGTTTGTAAATTAATTCGATGTACGTAATGCGTTATCGCCTCTTTAATTTTAGCTTGGTCGCATTCAGGTTTGATGAATTCCTAAGCTATTGAAGGTTATGGGGCTTTTATGTGACCAGCTTTGTTATGTTTTCGATAAATTGTTTCTGTTTGTGTATTAAGTTCATTAAAGTTTTAATTGTATGGTCCTATTAGCCCTAAAGTCATTTTCTCGTTACAAAATATTTTATCGAAGTAATTGTNTGACTCTTGAAATTGTTTTTTTTTTTGTGTGTGTGTTATATTTAGAGTATAGACAAGTTTTTATATCCTTTAATATTTAGGGGGCCCTAAACTATACCTTATTTAGCTTATAATTAAATGCTACTCAGTATGTAAGTGGTCAAATATTTTATTTAGTTAGTTTGTACGTGTCTTACAATTCATTTTATAAATAAAAAAATCATAATTATAGCTGTCTTTTAATATTCGTGAAGAAAATTTCTAACGATTGAAATTGTGGATTCATACGCGTTCTGAAACGCCACATAGCCCTGATGTTGTGTGCATAATAAATGCAAGTACTGCATCCTGTCTGATGTCATGAGCAGCTGCAGTGTTTCTTCACTCGTGGCGTGGACAGGGGGAACGGCGGCAGGGTCGATGCCCGAACTGTTTGTTTAGACGATCCTTTTTCTTCTGGTTGTTTCAAGATCTCTTGTCTCTGTCCGGAGCGTCGAATCTGCTTTTGCAAAGTTCTGCATACTGTAGAGACCTAATATACAGTATGAGATGTGTTGAGTATTTCTTAGGAAGTATTTAATAACAATAGGGTTCCCACAGTAGTATCGATACTTGGAACTTCGATGCTCGATGCTCGATGCTTTGTATCTAACTTATTTATTTACAAAAAAGGTAGACAAATAGTCAACATTAAAAAAAGTAATGACGGTTCATGAGTAAAGTTAGATGCAATGGTGATACTCATCTACATGAAAATACGTATTTCAATACATACTTTTCACAATTATATTTCAGTATAATTGTTATACTTACAATCTGAATCTTACAACATTTCGTATTTCCTCTTATGACCCTGTAAAACCGTTTATCACCAGAAACGCGTGCGATGTAGTCATTCCAGACAACGGCTGAATATAAGATTTTACTGTGGGTATATTTTTCTTTTAATTATTTCGAACTTTTATTATTATGTTCATGGACCAACTCTGACTACATTTCTTGCATTGTCAAATGAGAAGAACTTTTTCTATATTGCCTTTCCAATTCGTGATTTTTTTTTAAGTTTAAAATTGTATGATGTCTCAGTAAATTTTATAAAATAATATTTAAAAACGTTATTGTGACTTAAATACTTTATCGAAATGACAATACAATCAAAATTAGAGCATACAAAAATTAAATACATTTTGGAAGCACGTCCACGTGCGGATGTCATTAAGCCCTGAAACAAACTTAGCACGTTAATTGCAAGTGACAGATGGAACTTAGAACGTGTGTGTACATAATGGTATATTTTTCTCATCAACAGTACAAATTTGAAGTGTTAGAAAATGAAAAATTGGAGGATCATAAGGACACTCCGTTCTCGGAATGTGGTTCCACACTGGAGCGTTCTTTATAATGGTATCCCGAATGGTAATATGCGTTTCAAAGTCTTTCGTTCTGATAAGCTATTTTAAGATATTTAATGAATAAATTGTAGTATAAGAAGGGTCACGAGTAGTCGTGAGATGAATGTCATCCCGTTGACTCAGTTTCTAGGGATATGAAGGTGAGAAAATATAGAGTTTATATACTTCCATAAAATGTTCCGTGTTAAATAAATACTTAATTTTTGTAAATTTGTCAATCTAAACAGAATTTTCCGTATTAAATTTCGCGTTCTATATCATGTTTGGAAGAGATTGTGGTGTGTGTACGTAATGACGAGGAGAGCTTATTTGATGGTCCGGTAGCCAGAGGTGCCCCTTCCAAACCCTAGTTGCTGA
>NNCF01127410.1:607657-699604 GCA_002313205.1 Laupala kohalensis | reverse complement strand
ATTCCAAAAAATTAGTAATATTTTACAACTTTATCCCTCTTATTTACCCTAACTCTTTATTAAAACTGTTCGCAAGACCAGTGCACATGCTTTCTCATACATTTTTAAGACTCGTATCCATATAGTACGCAAACTAACTTTACAAAGAAAAAAGCAACCGTTTTCATGCATCCTTTATTGATGTTGACAACAGCAGTTTTATCTTCTGCGTATAAAATAAAAGGAAAGTGATTGCTTGGAAATGGCAATTGTTTGGTGCAATTTTTCTAGACATTTTGCGCAGAATCCAAAATAAAACTAATTTTATTTTTTTATTTTGTATGCGCGGTTTTACTGGCTACACGGTATTACACGCGTCATATTAAAAAATCATTCGGTATCAGAGACACTAAAATGAATATTTCCGTCAAATTTTTTTCTTAATTAGACTGTCTCTAGACCACGTAAATGAGAAAGTATAAAAGAATATTCGTCGCCTTTATCCATTTTACTGATAAAGGATAAATTTAAATATTACCATACATAATTAGGGTTTAATTTGTATTTCAGCAGCTAAAAATTAGGAAAGTACAAGAACAGACTTGATTTTTTTTAATTTCAAAAAACCATACTCAGATTTCATATACGTATATTCAGATGCATATGCGTTAAACTGAGATTTCGAGGTTTCTTACGTTTCATCGGATTATTGCACTGGATAAGCACCTCAAATACATGTCCCCTTCTTCACTTGTAAGATACATAAACAAGAGAATGAGGCAATTGGTAGATTTGTCACTCGATTTTAAGAAACGTAGGTCAGGAAAATCCTCAAGAAAAGTGTTGCATAATTTGTAACTAATGTAGGTGTGCGTGACTGCAAATATTCGTGAACGAAATTTGTATTAAAGAAGCCAATATCAACACACGTACAATTCAAGAAACGACAGTTTTCTTCCACCTCTCTTCTTACCTTAAACCGCACGCAGTAACGCTTGACACTTTCTGAGACTTAGAAAATCCACTACCGTTGCGCATCAC
Organism: Laupala kohalensis; assembly: GCA_002313205.1. Lineage (NCBI taxonomy): Eukaryota > Metazoa > Arthropoda > Insecta > Orthoptera > Trigonidiidae > Laupala > Laupala kohalensis. Next base: position 698,584 of record NNCF01127410.1, on the reverse strand, counting down.
TTAAGATATTTTGATTATTACATTAATTTTAAATATTGTTGGCAAAGTTCTATCCACTTATCATATCTAACAGTTTCACTCACAGGAAACGCAAAAACTATTGCCAACACTGTGAAAATTGGTTAACTCCCCACAAATCGGGTGAAGCACTATAAGAAAAACACGCTGGTTCCCGAACTGTGATACATGGGAAATAATACGAGATACAAAATTGAGCTGCGACCTTGATCACGCACATTAATTAATACACGGAAGGGAAACAATGAATCTTCAGTGCAACGCTGTTTTCTAGATCGGCTGTCTGTTGAGTAAACTTAGCACTGCAAGATAGAGAGGCAGGTATCTGTCGTCACTTCTTCGTTTACGCGAGGCGATGAGTCTCCCGATCATTTGATTCACAAGAAGAGACCCCCCGACCCGTATCCGACGCTCGTGTCTGCTTATTCAGCGGTCTAGATGTCTGCTCGGCATGACTTTTTACGATTTATTCATCAGTTTCGAAAATAAATTGTAATTTATCATGTAAAATAATCGTAAAGTTTAAAAACAATACATTGTTATGATTTTTATTTTAAATATGCTGTTTTAAAAGTATATTTATTATTTAGCTATTAAATGTACTGAACTTCCAAAAAAACTTCATTTTCGACCCCCCCCCCAATTTTTTNTTTACGTTACGACCCCCCCCCTTGTGGACATCCCTGCGGTAGCTGGTATCGGAGGCGGAGAGAACCATGACAAGGTGACGCTTTCGATGTACGCCAATCTGCATGACATCACATATGCGACGCTCGAGATTGGCGACCCGAGTCCAGCTAATTGACGCTGATCGTTGAGCGAGAGCACCGAACTCAACCCACTTGCTAGTACTGACCACATTATCAGAGCGCGCGTAAGTGACATGGTGCGTCAGTGAACCTATTCTAAATTGCGTTACAGTTATCCACGATGATTTTGTGGTTAACGAAGGTGTAAGGATCTTCTCATTTGCTCGTCTACTTGAGTGCCAACAAGAACTTTTATTTGTGCTTTACTTCTCTTGTATGGACTGCAAGATTCAAATTCGATAAATATAAAGATTTCATCATAAGAAGTTTATGATTCGTTTTTAATAAAGATATGTGTAAAAAACTATTCTTGAACTGAAGTTCCTGATATGAAAATCTATATTGTAAGAAATGATTAATTTCTCACAATTAATTAAAGTTATCGGGTCAATCGATGAATAAAAAGATTCGTAAGCAGCAGAATTTTACTGCGACCTTCAGTCATGTGCGATTTTGGAAAGGGAAGACGCGAGGGTTCGCTACGAGAGCGGTTGAGCGAGATTCCTTGTTCGAAAGAAGTGTCGTAAATCTGCCAGAACGGAAGGGGATGGCGTACTACGCATTTACGTCTGCCAGAAGCAGAAGGGAAAGTAGCAAGTGTTAGAAAAAACTAGTAGGAGAAGGGTCAGGTATGCCATAAGAAATTAAGTAAATAAATAAATAAATAAATTTTGGGAATATTTGTATACGTAGATGAAGTTAAGGAAGAATTTACGGTTTTATCTTATTTTCGCACGTTTACCAGGTTAATATACATATCTTTAAATCAAGTTGTATTCCAGATCCTGTTGCTACAATACAAAGTAGTATATAAATCTCGCGACAGATATAACGTGACATTACGTGAGCAGTCATTACGCACGCGTGTAAGAGGCGATTGGTAAGCTTGGCGCATCTGTGCGTGAGATGGGCGACATCGTTAGCCGTCGAAGGGAGGCAGTGATCGCCGTGTTCAATGAGACGCGACTGATTTGCTTGAAAATTACTCCTGGGGGTGAAAGGCCACGAGAAGGGCAGATCAGGACTCCTGCCTCGTGGAAACGAGTGAGGTCGGCCTCCGCGGTCTTTAAGCTACTTATATGCGATAAAAATATGATCGGAGGGAGGATTCTTAATTTATGGGTTTATGGAGATTTGCAAATCCACCTATTGGAGACTGTTTGTGATCACATAGCTCATTTGCGTGCTGAAGCCTGGAAAATATTTGTAAATAATTGTTTAAATAAATACCAAAATTATTGCTAAAAAAGCAGTTGCAAACTACGTATGACGACGCGGGGGATAATAAACTAAGTTTTTCTCCGGAAACAAGCATGGGACCATCCCATCAAGGCCCAAGGGCAGTGGTGGATTTATTATAAAAAATTCATTTATTATTCCAAAATGAATCGTAGATATTTTAGATGTGCTGTGAAAATTCGAGATTAATAATAATAAAAGTTTTAAATGACATTCCCGCCTATAGAAAATACGCCACTTCTCGGAGGAAAACCGGAGGTTTGACCGCAAGTGTTCGGTTTTGTCCACTCTCTTGATGAAACATTTGTTTCGTTCTTTGTATTTTTATTTGTCGGGCAGAACTCATGTACCTGCCGATGTATCTGTCGGTTTTGCCAGCAATGCTGCGTTTGAGAAGGAAATATTCTACGATTGCACCTTTTGTTACGGAAGGTAGAGTATTTAATTGATTTAATTCATCTAAATGATTTACCTGATCCTACATAAACGTACATCAAGGTATCAATGGTATAAATACTAACTCAAAACGTTTATGTTTTGTTCAGATGCACTGTGCTAGTATGTACTAAATTTACAGTTTGAATTTTCTTAGTATCTAGTGTGAGTTATTGATATTATTCACGTCTACAATCATAATTAAACGCTCACCTACGATGGCAGCAATGTACTGCTGAAACGTGACACTAATAATTAATAATTGTCTAGAAAAAAGATCGATTTAATTATTACAATTTTTTTCTGATGTGAATCGTTACTGTTCGCGCTTCTTGGTTCATCGAGATCTCATTTTTGTTTTTAAGGTTGTCATAATACTTATATAATTTACAACGAAGTAATAAATTGTTTGGAAAAATGAATATAGGAAACTCAAGTTTTTACAAGGATATGGAACGATAGAATAGGTTTTTGAAAGTTCGATAAATATATTATTCATGAGAGTGATTCATATTGACAAATTGGAACACCAAATGCGATATACATTGTGCTTATAGTATTTCTGGCCTGGAAGACGATCGAAATTGTTCATCCTCGTGATGTTATTCGTGGTAAATATCAACAAGTCGTCGTAAGAGTATAGAATCTAAAAGCTTTGCAATATAAGCTCTCGCAATATTGCTAATTATGGATTGATTACACAGAGTTGTGAGTATTGTATCCTTTTAATTGATGAACTTACAAAAATGTAAATATTTTACTTATTTGTTTCACTTCTGTCCGTCAAATTTAGAATTAACTACATAACACACTAAGTGGAATACTTCCCCAAATTTGTCATTCACAGCGCTCCCTCCAACGTCGCGGGAAACTTTCTTGTAATTGCGTTCTTTCAAAAACATTTCTCCTGCTTTAAAACGCACCAATCCTTGTGACGTTAACAAGATATAATTCTTCACAGTCGAACACTGCGTTTTTTTTTTTGCGCATTCTTGCATTTCCCCGAAGCGGGAGTTCGTTAGCGCCAGTTCTTCCGGTCGCCCTGCGCCACTTCCGGTGTCTGCTTGTTTCAAACGCGCGTCGCTGCTCGGCGCATGTGTGCGGGCGAAAGGACGGGCACTATCGCAAAGAATGCAAAATTCATGACGGCTCGTCTCCAGTGGCTGCCTGCGCGCTGCCATGCTCAAGCGCACCCGCCTGAAGAATACGGTTACAGAAATCACCCGTCTGCGTACATGTGGAGGGATGGAGCAGGGGTGATGCATACGCGTATGGGATGGCATTTCTTCTTTCCTGAGTTGGTAGTGTTCACATGGAAATATATTGTTATCACTAATGCTCCAATTCCAATGGTTATGTAGCGAGAAATCGTTTATTAATATCGCACTGACTAGTTCTAATGACTACTGTAAGAAATTCTATGTAAGAAAGACGAATCTGTTATGGCAGGACATTGAAGAATAGAGTAGGGATCTCTACGTTTGTAAATCTTAGCATAACTAACCTGCGTGTAATTTCCTTTGTGAGAGTAAGCCCTATGGAATATTAAATATCATCTTTTGTGTATTTTTTTTCGATCATTTTGAAACATTCTAGTGTCAGTAAAGGTCCTCAAACTAAGTTATGGTTTTACGATGTCGTTTCCGGAATTCCTCTCGTTATTCATTTATACATTGTTTTCATGACTACTGTAATTCCGATGGTTGTGTGGTGAGAAGTCGTTTATTAATTTCGTACGGACAAGTTCCAAGAAAGATGAATCTATTGTGGTTGTTCATGACATTAAATGATACATCTGGGATGTCTTTCAGCTTTTTCTCTTATAAATAATCCTCATTCACTAATTATGTGTATAATTAAGGTAAAGTTCTATAAATAGTGTTACATGTTAATTCTGCAGGTGGGCTGTCATTTCAGTAATGAGTTATAGAGTTGACTTCGCCGCTAATATTTATAAAAATTATTCTGGAAGAATAATTGAAATCTATGCAAAAAAATGATACCAAACAAAACCTTACTGTCATCAATTGCACATTTTACTACTAGTCCAACTAATTAGGTGACGAAAATAATCTAATCAATAAGTTTTCATTTTTCGCATATAACATGAAAACAACGTATTTGTAGAAGAAAACGTTTATATACTTTAAATTTCCAACAAATTATGTTATGTTTTGACGCCTGACGAACGGAAGAGGCTAAGGAGCGCGATAAAATGGGCAAATTTTACAAAAAACTTCTTTTTCTGTTTTTTACTTATAACTTGAGAACTCAAAACTTTTAGAGAAAATGTCCTTATACGAAAATAAAATAAATTTACAGATGTGTTTTCCAGGATAATTTTGTCTGACAATTTGTTTATCCTGTCCTGCACGTGGAAGTTTAGTGCACATCTATGTAGTAGTTAATATGTACATATTTCCTTGCATCAAATAGGGCAGTTCTGAGTTTTTGATACGTTGTATATGGTCAAATGCTGATGATGAACCGAAATTTTCGACCTCAACCGACATCCAGAAGAACCAGAAATAGACAAAAAGAAACCGAAAATTTTCAACATTTTTCAGTTTTGATGATTTTTAACTTTGAAGCAAATTATTTTTTAAAACTGATAAGCTATGTTATTTTTTACAGTTATGGAAATTTGCAGTAGTTAAAGACCAGAATCTCGGACCAATGAGCCTGCAGTTTAGTTTTTCCCCTCCCCCTTGTTTCTCTGTTAATTTTTTAAAATTAAAATTATCGAACGTCAGCTGACAACATTAATTTTGTAAAACTCAGCTTTTTGCATTACTATCTACCGTCTCGAAAATGAAAGCCAGTAGTCATGATGGTTGAACCTCAAAGAGATTACAACGTTATTTACTCTTAACAATTGTTTATTTCAAAATAAATGAATTCTTTATAATATGAGAGAAACCTCTTACATATTTTATACAAAATAGTTGAAACACAATACAATATTTTCCCTTCTAAAAACCTTCCGTGACTGGATTTGGAAACTTAAATCTATTATTCATTGAATTGCTTGAGAATCCTAGAATTCAAAGCTTCCAAGCGTAAGTGGCGTAGAAATTTTGAAACAATTTCTCTTTTTCTTATATTTCATAATTTATGTTTTTATATTATTATAACATGAATTATATTATATGAAATATATATTATATATTTCTCTCAAAGACATGTGGAAAAGTGCATTTTACTTTTGTAGTGAACACACGCTCATAACAACAAAAATTCAACAATAGATTCTGCAACTCATGAGAAAACAAAATCTAAGTTACATCTAAGCTTTCTTAGCGGTTACCTCCTTCATTTCTGTCATTCAGACAAATGACCAAACCCGTTGTTTCAAAGATGTCTTATTTCTTCATTCCTGTCATAAACTCTATAAAACGCACTTTCCTTGATTTAGAAAGAATGAAATATTGTGTCAAATATAAGACCGGTTTTAAAAAAATTTCCAAAGCTTTATTATGTGGTTTTAAAGCCTGATGTTCCGAGTACTGGTGCACTATTAAGAACTGATGCATTTATTGTAGAACAAAAAACAAAATAAATTATTTTCCTATTAATGATATAAGTTGTGTGAAAGCATGGAGAAAATTTCAAGTGGAAATTACGTACCTTTTTCTCGAAATCAGGTACTCCCAAAACAGATATTTCTGTCAAAATTTCGCGACCGAATGTTTTCCACAATTACAATACTTTCTGTGTACTACAAGAATAAGTGAAAACGGTAACTTAAAACCCAGGAATGTCATAAACACGTCGTGTTTGAGTTCATTTTTATTGGGATTATGCGTGGTATTAAAAAAATATAAGATAATAGGAATACAAATAAAACTACTCAATTAATAGCACTTTAAATATTTCTCCAGTAAGTGACTCACGAAATTCGTTCGGCTGGTCGGTCGGTTAGCATGAGGGTGGGTGGCAAGCCATTAGAACAGGTACGAAGTGTCGAGTTTAATGGTACCCAAAATTTTTAATCCCAACCCGACTTTATGACCATGAGGAAGTGTCGAGTTTAAGAACTCCGGTTTTGGTGTATCTACATGCAGTGGCGGATTTAAGGGAGACCTAGGGGGCTATATTAATAATACTAATAACTTAAATAAATAATTGTTATTGTTATTAATAATTCCAGATTGTTAATTATTAATTTGGTGCATTTTATTTAAAGACAATATGTATAATATGCTCCGCGGTTGCCACCCCCCCCCCCAATGATTACGGTCTGGATCCGCCATTTCTACATGTATTTTCAGTGTTAGATTTCTGGACATCTTATTTACTTTCCCGGGGGTGTCTCGTTTGCCCTTTCCTTGTAGGATCTTCCTAATCTTTCTCCCAACTTTTATTTTGTACCTATTCGTAAGCAGTGATGTTTCTTCCATTTCTTCCCTGTCTCTTTTTTCCGTGTTTCCTTGCCTTCGATGCTCTTTTGCTCTCTGCCCAGCCACACTCATCCCTCCATTCACATCGCAAAGAGTTCGTTAAGCGCATCGACCACACGCGAAGAGTCCCCAATATGGTTATTCAGTTCTTCCGGTGCCGGAACCTCTTCCCCTCACCCTCCTCTCCGCAAGAGGAATTTAATCTGGACTTCGGTGCGCCGCACTCGCGCGTCGCCTCGCCGCCGCCACCACCCCCACGCCCACAGCTTCTATGCAAATAGTTTGCGCCGCTCTGCGCACCGAGCAGGTCCGTAGCAGGGAAAGCGCGCCTTTTTTATTATTTATTTTCTGGAATCCTGCCCCATCCCTACCCTCTCGTCTCTCTCTGGCCAGATGACCATCGCTGGCGCCGTGATTCTTGCGTGAGTTCTTTGTTTCCGTTGGACTCGTCCCTATGCTCCTCCACACATGGGAAAGCGGCTTCGTCGTGCAAAAACCTTTCCCCACCCCCCTTTCCGCGGCCCTTGGAAAAAAATCCGTCACTTGCTATTCATCAAGGTTTTAATCCTTTTACGCACCTCCTCGTCCCTTCCACCCCTCTCTTCTGCGACTCCGCACGTCTCCTCCGCGTCGCAACAAAAAAGTAAAATAATAAAAAGTGTGCATTCAAAGTGTATGAAAACTTGTCTGAAGTTAAATCATATAAGCCCCTCATATGTGACGTGTGCGTGCGGGATCTCGGCCGTCGCGAGGTGCACGGGGAGGGAGGTGAGTTTCTAGGGGGTATGGGCGTACGCTGGTCATGCGTTGCCCGTCGCTATAGCAACGTTGCTGCCGCCGCCTCCGCCGCCGCGCGCGCGAATGCCATCATAACGCACCGATAATTCGCAATCCTGCGGAGTGAGCTCCGTCCAGCAGCAGTGGCAGACCCCGCTGCCCTCCGCCGCCCTGTCATCGCCGGTGGATGCGCCATCCGCCCCCGGGGGCGACCGGCGAAGGGTGGTGGACGTGGACGGCGAATCCAACGGGGGTCAGTCGACGTGTGTGCAGTGCGCATGGTGGATGAACGCTACCTTGAACGTACGCTCCGCTTTTGGGTCGCAGACAGGGTGGTTGGTCACCACGGGGGATGTTTAACGGGAACATCAACATGTAAATGCGGGAATGAGATAGTTGCATGTAGACTGCGACTAAATCATATGTTACACTAAGAGTTGGCGTTTTCGGAGTGTTTGTGTAGGAGAAGCTAGGATATTCTGAGAAACCTAATCCTCTCTCTGTTTAATATAAACGAAGTGGACTCTTAAGAGTAAAAGTATCATGAATCAGGAGAAGAGTATTCGTCATCATTTATTTTGCATTAATTCATTAATACGTTTTCATTATCATAGACTTTCATGTATTTATTGTATTTACTTTATCAGATTACTTTCACTATGCCGTTAGAACGTTAATATCCAATCAAAATCCAAAATGAACATTTCTATTAATTCTACCTATTAAATTAAGAAATTACAATTGCATGAGACGATTTAGCAATCAGTTTGTTTTTACTTTGATACAGTAGTATTTAATATTATAAACTAATTTTTATCAGCATTATTATACTGCACTTAGTAGCAGATACAGTACACACATTTTGACTGTAAATCGTAAATATGACACAAAATGGAAAAGAAAATGTTACAAGTAAGTGAGGTGGAAGGGACTGTGGGGAAAGAAAGAGGAATTTTGAAACTTGATCTCAATTCCTTGGAAGGGGGGAGTATACAAGGTGGGTAAATTACCGAAATTACACGTTATTCGTGTGCAATCATCAAGTATTCAGTAAAATATTCGAGTTATGGGGTGGGTCTTGGAAAGGAGGTTGTCTTTAGCGGAGTCCTCTGAAAACCACTGGTTATACGCGCTGCCAGCTTTCATCCAATCGTTGACTTGTGCCACATGTGGTCCCTCAGTGGCTTTTTTGCGTATAAGTTGAGGACGTCCGTGTGTGAAGAGGGAGAGATGCATACGTTCGCTTGCGTGGACGGACTTGAAACCTTTTCTGTCTACTTCTCTCGTGGCTCTTCATAAGTGGATGAGTAAGTCTGAATCAGGGGATGAGTATATTTCTACATGGATTTCCTGGTAGCTTGGTCAGCACATTAATAACTTCACTCCTATTTTATGTATTTATCATATTTATTTATTGTCTCGCAGCGAAGTTCAGACCATGAGATCTGCTTTTCCGCCTACCATTGACTTGGGTGAGGGATTTGGGAAGGAGATATGTTGTGTTGCCGGGGATCTTACGGTACCGAATCGACGTTTGTCTGGGGTAGGTGAGGGAAATCCCAGCAGAAAATATCGCCTAATTCGACCGAGGAGGCTTTGAACCCGCCCTTTACATCTCAGCTATGCTGAAAACGTTTCTACACCACCGCAGTCAGTACTATTTTTTCAGTAGAATTTTTTAATTTTCCTCTGCTGAATTTGACGAAGGGAACTATAGTTCTCCTCTATGTATATTCTTCTTTATTTGTGTTCAGCGTGTTTAATTTTATCCGAAATAATTTTAAGTTTATAAGAGGAGTTGTGAGGTGATTACTATCGTAACTCACGAATTCAATAAATTCTTCTTGATAATATTTCACGTTCATTATGACAAAAAGGAGAATTTACTTGAGTTTTTGTTTGCCAATGCTATTTTTATTTCCAAGTCTTATTTTAAGCTGTGTTCCATGTTTACACCAATTTATTATTTTTTGATATCATATAGCTTCAGCGAAGTATTACTGTTATTCTATGTATTGTTGAGCACTCTTGATTTTTATGTAGATTAGAAAGACAACCCTGCTTGTGTATTACTGAAGGACAAGTTGTAGTTACGTGCGTTCTCTTTACTCCTTCCTATAGAATGTATAGAAGGAACAGTGATAATGGTTTATCAGATTGAATACACTAAGATCTCTTTGCTGAGATTGCTTTTTATTTTCCGCTGATGACTGTACCATATTAATGCGTAAGTAAGATTGAAGGAGATATGTTCTCTTTCAGCAAATAAACTTGAATAAATGTGAAATCAAATGTCCACAAGCAATGTTAGTAGGATTTTATTTACTGACAATTGTGATAAAGAATGAAATAGTTTGACAAGATTTAAGTAATTTTTTTCATTTTATTTCCTGATCATTAGGTCACCCTGCCTCTATAGCAATCGCAATACATAATCCTGTTTTCTTTTAACATTTTTAGTTATTCACATGACAAACTGGTCGTATAGCGCATGTACCGTCCCCGCCATGAGGAGACGTGCGTATCTTCGGTGTCTAAGATATGAATATGTCATTCTTATGAATATATTTTAATTTTCATCGGAAATCAATGATGTAGCGTCTTGGTATTGATAGAAAACAAGGGTTCGGCAAATCTGGTTGATTCTTTCTTTATCACGATTTGTTGATAAATATTGTAGTGGTGTAGTTACAGACTCCTCCGTTGGGCCCATTACATTTCCCACAAAACCTAGATACTTAGCTGGAAAAGGATCATTCATGACTGGGTGATTGGGGATCAGTCATCTCCCGACGATTTGTATATGTATATTCTCTCCTCCCTGATTGTACCTGGGCTTCTCCATTGTAGGCATTTTCTCTCGTCCAAGAAATGGATTAGCCACTGTGAAGTAAGTGTTAGTACGGCGCGGATTTCATTTCCTGACTCCCCCCCCTCTTCAGCAACATATATACTTAATATAAATAGAAAATACAATATGAAAACTCAACACAAAGTTTTAGAGGTCCATTGAATCTGGAACACATCTAGCAAGCGAATAGAATATTAAAAATATTTGAAGTACGATTTTGGAGTTTGGAATGGGTAAATGTTTGTGGTGTATTTTCAAGTTGTTCATTTAACCCTGATAATGATTAAAATTAAAATGTCGAAACGTCTGCCAGATTTGCAAAATTCTTCTCTTTCATTTGTCTTAATTGCAAAAAAAATATTAAAAAAAAACATTTCTGTTAAAAATCAAAAATATCGATTGGTCAAAAATCGTGTACGTACTCGCAACCGGTTTTGACTTCACGCAAAACCTGAAAGCTCATTGGGGACAATTTTAATAGAAATACGCCCACTTTCCAGAATATATGTGGTAGTTTTTAACTTTATCTTGCTAATTATCGTTCATAAAAAACATTCGATTTTACGGTCACATTTTACTTTAGAATGTATATTTTGACCACATATATGTGTACTTATCAGATGCAAGTGTAGTGATACCTTTATAAGAATATTACGAGCTGAATGTTGGTTGAAGGGAAAAACACGATGGAGTGTGATTTCTTTTCTTCTCTCTGAAGAGGAATAGGAAAGAAATACATTAATATTTACCATATCGATAATTTTGCTGAACTGTGTATACTAAAATCCTATTCCTTTGCTTCGTTCCCAGTCCACTGATGAAATCTCTCAGGTGACGAGGTCTCCGTTGGCGATCCGTCTGGCGATGACGTATCCGTGGAGGCCTGTTACTCGTGAGCTATACGCTTCCCTGCCCTCGCCCGTCCACGGCTCCATCTCCCCATCCCATTGCTCTCGTCGCCGCCTCCGCATGAGGAGTGACGGACAGCAGGGTCTCCTCTGGGCTTGGTAACTGGGTCGCTGACGTTGCACCCATCCCTAGGCGCCCTCTCGCCTCTCCCAAAAGCGTACGCTCGTGGTTTTTAATTTTCCACCGTCGGAACAAAACAAAAAGTTTTCGAAAACACCTGCGCCGCTGTCTGCGCCCACTTCCGCCGCACTGCAACGCGAGAGGGGACGTTGAAAGGGAGGTTGCTACGTCACTCCTCCTCCTCCTCCTCTTCATATCGCTGGAGTGACGGATGAAATATAAATAGTTAATTCAGAAGTTAATCTAATCATGAAGGTATTTCCAATCTTTTGGTGGGCCTATTCTGATTGGTTCAATGAACTCATTATTCTCGATTTGATATTATTATGAATGAGTTCTTTATTAATACATTTTTTAAAGATTAAATACAATTATTATAGGTTTCATTCAACATAATACCAACTTTAATTCATTTTCATCATTTCTTGGATGGATAAAGTTTACACCCCGATGATAAATCCTGTTTAGGACGGTATACAATCCCCCCCCCCCTAAGAAGACAAGCGGATAGTGTTTAATCGACTTAACAGTTGTCCATTCACTTATTCCATAAGTAGCTCTGTCGTAAACAATGACTTGCTTTAGTGACCGCCATAATTGAGTAATATACTGATAATTATAAAATAAGAACTGAAATTTAAGCAGAGCAAGAAATGAACAACTACTCAAACATATAACATATTGTAATACGTTCAGGATTTTAATCCTACTTCTAAACCTATATTTAATATACAAGATACATAACATGAAAAAATACTAAGCACATAGATATGAGAATATTTGTTACTCCTTTGAATGATTAAACAGATCCACAGTGTTGTGGATACTGTAAGTACTCCTTTGTTCATTTGAAAATCATATTTCATCATATTTTCATCATATTTCTGTTTACATTAATGTTTTAATTACATTAAAAAGAAAAATCTGGAGTGTACCCCCTCAACTTTCCAATTATATTCTTTCAAAAAATTATATTGAATGAAACAACCTACATTGCAATAAGATATAAAAACTTATTATCGAAACAAAATTTCGTTAAATAAAAGATTAACAAATTTTACCAATGTTCGATGGCATATTGTACGGTTAATTATGTAACAAACAATTTATGCTTATAACCTTACTAAAAATTTCAGTTACCTTCATATCTGCCTATTTAAATACATTATGCTTTAATCATTAGCGTCCATGCTGAACTCTTTGTAAGTGAGTCATTGGCTGAATTCAAAGAAAGCGAACCCTTTTTTATGCATTACATTTCGCTTTTTCTAAAATACGATGTGATGTACAGAAATGCTATTTAGCAATGCTATGTACAGAAATGCTATGTACGCAGAATTTTCTGCACAATAAAAGTATTTCTAATAATGTGTTTAAAATTTTGAATTTGAAGAATCCGGAAGTAGAGCGCAGTGTGTAAATGGTGTCGGAATGAGCTTCTGTCCAGAAATAGTCTTCTATTCCCAGTGCATTCGAAGTCATTTCTGTAGCTTGGTTTGGACGCATAATTTTTGTCGGGAGTTATCGGATAAACGTAAATCTTCACAGACACATACGACGTTGGACCTCATGGCGAAAATTTGAAAATACAATCTTTTGGAGCCAATACGTATAGATCTGAAAAGATTCTCAATTACAATACTTTCCTTTTATTTTTCGCATACAATATATGAACTCCGTAGGAAGTCATAAGCAATTCTTAATATAATCCTTTTCGCGTTCTTTGACTTAATTACAAAACCCATGACTTAATTACAAAGAGTACACGGTAATGCTAATTATACACTCCATGAAACATTTTTTGTTTTGTTGATAAATGAATGAATTTTATTTTCTCACACGCTTAGTACAAAGAGATAAATTTATGGCAAGCTAAACAGATTTTGACAGAACAACGCCTTTATTATCCAGGATTTTTGAAATTTTGTCTATAAGTTTTCTGTCCGATAGTTTGGTCCTGACTCATCGTTCCATCGTCGCTCATCATTCGAAATCTGCCCTCTTGGCTGAATTCTTCGGATAATTTCATTAATGGATCCAATTAAGAGTTGTTGCTTAAAGGATGAAGACGTTACAAGGCGTCATTCGGTATTCATTTTCTGATTAAATACGGAAGGACTTTCTGACCTAAATAACATGAGAAAATGATATCTGCAATTCACATCTCCAACAAAAGCTGTTGGTACACGAAAGGAATGTAGGAATAACCGACTTGAACGCGTAGATACGTGCCGAACTGGTACTTCAGCGCAAACAGCATAGTATGCCATCCGAGTTCACTGATCTCCTAGATGTGTCAGGTCTTCCGGGATTAGGCCTGTGTAGAAATGGTGCATATTGTGTAAGTCGAACGGGTGGAGTTGTGGTGAACACCCCTGTGACCTAACGGGAGTCCCGGGTTCATTCGTGGCTCGTCGCCTGACCGACAGCTATCACAAAACATCTCTAGTTTCTAATAATGTGCTGTAAATGTGCTTGCTTCATGTGAGTTGTGTGTATTGCTTAATTCCAGACGAAAGACAACGAGACGGCTCTGCATTGCGCGGCGCAGTACGGTCATACGGCGGCCGTGGCGCTGTTGTTGGAGAGCGGTTGCGACCCTTCCATCCGCAGTGCGCGAGAGGAGAGCGCGCTGGACCTCGCTGCACAGTACGGCAGGTACGATATGATATACTCTCTACACTCTTACCCCTTCATCATCGAACGAAACGTTGTAATCATAATGAAGTCAGAGTTGGTGGTGAACTAACAAGGATCTCTTATTCTAGTGGTTTCGGCCAGCTTTATGAAGACTAATTTTTGCGATATCAAGAAACATCTTTTTCTTTTCGTTAAATCAAGTGAACGACCATTTGTAGACAAATAATTTTTTTATTTCACAATTTTACAATTTCGTCTTTTTTATTTTCGTCGGATACAATTGTTATTCACAGTTTTGTTATTACACAGTTGCATGACGATAAAAATGAATAACTGTATGTAGTAAATATTGACACAAAATTATAATAATTATAATTATTTTTAATATATTATTATATACGTTGGTAAATTATGTTAATTCAAATAAGAGTCGAAACGTTGTATAAAATTTAAAGTATTAAGTAATTGTCAACAATATTAGAGAAAATAAGTAATTAACTTTCTTTTTTTCTAATAAATTGTTTCTTTAATTGTTTTAAAAATTACGTATCTATAAGAATATTGTAAATAACATATTTTCAAATGTTTTGTGATTTTATCAAAAATGTTTATTAGAACATCCATTTTCTTTGTTTACTGTCATATTATTCAAATATTGTATTGGTAAAAATCGTTTTCTCCTGAACCAAATTTCCGTCATTTCTTCTTTCTTCGCTAAGAAGAAAGGTCGGAACTTTCTTTGACAACAATATTTCTCAGAGTCTAAGAGAACGTAACTTATTCTTAAGATATTCGAAGAGTATTTGTGTGACCAAAGCCTCTCCCATTATTATTCGTAATTCTGAATGAAAAGTTAACTTAAAACCTTATTTGGTTGGGAATGTGACAGATCTATTTCTAGACAACTTAATGACGGAGAAACGACTTCCGACGCCAACGGTTTGAGATCAAACGGTTTGTATGTTAACATGTAAGTCTGATTTATGTGAAACGTTCATATTGCATTGCTCCGTTTCTTGCGAGTGTGGGAGGGAGAATAATGTTTATATTGCAGAATAAATATTATTTAGGGGCGAAATATTATCTGGGGACGCCGGTTCATCTCGGTCCGATCCAAGTAGAATCCGAGGTGGTGGACGGAGCGGTGTTCGCGGCAGGTTTTCTCGGGGTTCTCCCGTTTCCCCTCCCTATCATTCCACCACAACATTCACTCATAATCATTCACCCCCATTTCATTTATAATCACCGCTTCAGGGGAAGTGCGGCAGGAAGGGCATCCGGCACCCTAGTATTTCCCAGCCAAATAAAACGAAGCATCATATCCATCCCCATTCTCCGACTCCACATGAATTGGGAATAATAAGGCTAGGTAGCTATATATATAATTATTAACTTGCAGAACTAATATGTTTTGGTGCCAATTTGAGCTCGGTCGGTAATCAAATCATTAAGGTGAGGTCGTGCGAAATTTGTTTTCACATCTCAACGCCTAAACGGAATATTGAGGACTTGCTTTCTCTAGGGTCATAGAGAAAAAGACCAAGAAATCACGTACTTCGTCTATTTCTGAAACTCCGCTCTCTGTGAACGTGAAACATGTAAAGTTTGTATATTATCTTTCTCCGTCCTTTAGTATATTGAATCTTTTGTCATGTGAGCAGCACTACAAGAGGATTACGGCTTCACTCAACTTCATCAATGTCCAGTTCATGTGCAGAACAGATTTTTATCATCTTCAAATATAATTTTGGCATTGTCCTTAAATACATAAATGTTTAAAATTTAATTGTAATTGCAATTTTATTACCTTAGTTCTGAAAGCTCAGTTTGAGGCTGTTTCCTGTGAAGCCATTTTGAACCTGGTTCGGATCCCGAATAAAGGATTGCTATTCTCATCGTGATAGGCAACGAGAAAACATCTCGAGTTGTATCTAAGCGTTACTTATTGATGTCGTAACCATATCTGCTGAGACTGGACTTATTGTTCTCAAGTGCTACACCAACTCATGACTGTTGAAACATTTTTTCCATTTATTTTCGCTTTTGTTACAAAGACCGCCTTATCTATAACTAAATCAATACAAGGCTCATTCTTTATAAGAGAGATAAAGTGAAACCTTTACACAAGAAAGGAAACAAACTTATTATTGGAAATTACCGACCAATATCTCTACTACCCACTTTCTCAAAAATCCTAGAAAAATTGTTCTATAAGCGTCTTCTAGATTTTTTATCAAAAAATAACATTCTCTCTGACGATCAACACGGTTTTAGGAAATCCTTTTCCCCTACAAGTGCCATATTTTCCTGCTTAAACGATGTTACCACATCTCTAGACCGTGGAGAAAATCCTCAGGGTGTTTTTCTTGACTTATCCAAAGCATTCGATGTCATCGATCACGAAATTCTCCTTTCCAAATTGCATTCTTTAGGCATTCGTGGACTTCCACATCAATGGCTAACTTCTTATTTAAAAGATAGATATCAACAGGTAGAAATATCCTATACTAAAAATAAAATACTTGAGCGTTGTCTTTCAGAAACAAAGCCACTTACTTGCGGAGTACCCCAAGGATCAATTCTCGGCCCGATACTCATTTTATTGTATGTGACCGACATGTCATCATCCACATCAGATTGCAAAATGATTCTTTTTGCTGATGACTCTAATTTACAATGTAAACAGGCCAATGCTCAAAAAGTTTTGTCTAACCTTTCGACTTGGTTCCATGCAAATCGTCTCATTGTAAACACTGACAAAACAGTGTCTATGTCATTTCACAATAGTAATACAAAATCTTTACCCCAGGTTTCTCTTTCTTTAAACGGAACACAATTAAAAACTGTTACAAATACAAAATTCTTAGGTCTCCATATTCAAGACAACCTCAAATGGAATTGTCACATTGACAATCTTAATTCCCAATTAAGCAAATTGTGTTACGCATTCCGAATCTTAGTTAACGCAGTTAGTCCACGTATTTCCCGTTGCGTATATTTTGCAAACGTTTACTCCCATTTACGTTACGGCATTACCTTCTGGGGTAATTCCGGTCAGAGTATTCAAACTTTCAGAATTCAGAAGAGGATAGTTCGGATAATTTGTAAATCTCACCCCCGAAACTCTTGTAAACCTTTATTCAAGGAATTAAATATCTTAACACTTCCCTGCATTTATATTTATGAAACGGTCGTGTTTGTTAAGACCGAATTACTGAAGTGCCACCCTTGCTTTATACGAAACAGTCTCGTTCACGAACACTATACACGCAATAGTAGTAATATTCATCGCCCTAGAGTGTCAACCACTCTTTGCCAAAAGGGACCATACCATTCGGGAATCGTTCTATATAATTCCCTGCCCAAGAATATAAAAGATATTATGAAATTGAATATCTTCAAATCCGCGGTTAAAAACTACCTCCTGCACCAGTGCTTCTACACTGTAAAAGAATTTATTGATTTTAATAAAAGTTAAATCCGTCTTGTACTTTATCACGCCATTGCTGTAGTACTTTTTTAATAACTTATAACTATTTCCAAAACTATTTTCTTGTATGATTGTGTTGCTCATATTAATTTATTTTTATGTGTACTCAACTTTGGCACGGTTGTGTACATTAATTCGGNGATAATAACTTGTACATGTAAATTTACAAACATATTTGCGTTAAATTACAAACATATTGACTTTATATATGTATTATAACTCGCAGCTAACTTTTTATCTTATCTAGGAACTTTTGCTGAAATTTTTGAATCCGCCTCTTCCTTAGGGCCCTTGATCGGAATTGATGGGATGGTCCCTTGCTTGCTTCCGGAGAGTAAATTAGTTTATTGTCCTCCACGTTGTCATACGCAGTTTGTACTGTTATTTGACAATAAATTTATTATTATTATTATTATATTTTCTCCTTTTCATTTGTCTTTATAGCGTCAAATAGCTGTTGTGAACAATATTCCCAGCCTCGAGGAGGTGGACGCTCATGTACCTTCTAGCTCTTCTTTAAATATGTTCCTAACTAGACTTAATTGTGTAACAAAATTGCGAAATAATTCGAACTTTTGTGTAGTGCTTATTATTGCCTGATGATTCTGTAGTGTCGTCAATCCTATAGTTTTAATTCTTCGTATATATTCTGCTCTTTTCGATCCATATAGGGGGCAGTCCCACTGTTGATGTTCACTAGTCTCTCTTTCCTCCCNCCTTTCTGCTAAGTATGAATTGAAGTTTCCATGACCAGTTAAATATTCTATAATATATGGATTCGGCCAGTACCATTTACTATTTGCATATTGAAATGTCACATCCGGGATATATTTATATGTCACTCTTCCTTTTGTAGTCTGCTTCCACCTTGTCTGCCACGCTATTATCATCACATCCGCTATTTTCTTCTTCCAGCCTTTTTCACCCTTAACTATGTCCATTCCATTTATTTTTAGTTTTCTTTTCGTTTGTACCTACCTACGGTACTGTTGAAACAGTTACAAAATATTTTAAAGCTCTCGTACTTTTTGCAGACTGGAGACGGTGGAGCTGCTGGTCCGCACGCACCCTGAGCTCATGCAGCCGTACTCAGCGCGCGGCGGCGCCCGCGGCAAACAGTTCCTGCACACGCCGCTGCACCTCGCCTCGCGGAACGGGCACAAGTAAGTTGCCAGTATTTCGTCGTTTTTTATGTACTGAGCTGTGTCGTTGCTTTGTTTTCTGCTGATGTCGGAGATGTTTGGTATGAATTCAGTATATCATTTTTTGCACTACCTAGCTTGTAGGTACGCGAAAGTCAGAAAATTCATCAGTTGGTTTGAAAAATTACATTCTAATGTCATGATTTTTGTATGAATGATTCACGCGTTTGATAATTTTCTATGCGTACCAATATTTGACCTTAGGATTTGGATTGATTTGACTGGTGTTATTACGTCTGAAAATTTGAGAGCACCTTGTCAGAATAGTTGTGAGAGAAATAATATTTTCTCCTTTAAGAGATTTCAAAATTCATTTGCGAACATTCTTGTCTTTACGTCTTACCAGTCGTGTTAAGAAGAAACATTTTTCTTACTTTCAATACTTTTTGTGATTTGCAGAATTCGATAAAGTGATTTGAGGCTGATTTCTGGTAAGACTCAATCCACGGAAGGTTAATGTTAGTAAACATTCGGTACTAATTTCAATCGGAATACTTTCGTAATCTATAAAAACTATCAACTTTATGAACAGGTTGGATTTTCAACAACCTTCAATTTAAATTTCTTCGAATTCCAGTGGAGTCTGAAAATGGATAAACCGAGTCTAAAAATGGATTTTCACTCTGTATGAACTTAAACTGATCCGTTGGGTATAATTGGAACTGTAAGCAATCGAGATTGAAAATTATATGTTTTATTGAAATGAATTTTATGAAAATTCGTGTCATCTGTACTCTTAGGACTGAGCATGAGCCCTGAGAGATTTTAGCTAACGTTGTTTTGCATTGTTTAATAATTTTAGCTTAGTTATCTACTAGTCGATGATGATAAATGATCGAATATATGTTAATTTCTCCCGATGAAGTATTAACGGAATTCGAATAAAAATGAAATCTTTTAGACATCTAGTTTCGGTTTTTTGTATTTTTCTTTTGCGAAAGCTTTTTCTACCTAATATAGGTAATCTCCAGACCTTAACAATGCTGAAGTATGGCGTTGTCGGCGAGATTGAAAAAATACATCGATTATTTTTTTCAATTCGTTTTCTAATTTTTGTAATCATTACCTCCAACGCCTTTCTACTACATTGTTAGGGTCTGAAGATAATCGATGTTCGGCCGAAGGAACTCTCATCAAAGAGGAATATAAAAAAACGGAAACGAGATGTCAAAAAGATTTAATATTGATTGGTAATAAAGGATTTCATATGTATTACGGTAATCATTAGTATTTTACGGATTTGACCCATATCTAGTCATCGTGAACTGTTTGACTGATAGAAACATCGATAGGGAATGGAGTCTCCAACCACCCTTCTATGCGAACCTCCCAAAATCACCTCTGTTCTCTCTCTTCGGCATTTGCCTTCTGCCCTCCTAATGCGACCCTTTTCCCGCCAGTGAGCGGAGTGTACGTCCCTTTGTCCATCTCTCGATTTCGCTCATGACGTTCAAGGCGGGGGATGAGAGGCGGTGGTACATAACGGCGAACAGCAGCGCCACCGGTCGCCCCCAGGCACCTCTTCCACCCCCGCCTCTCCACCGTCACCGTCATGGCGTGCAGCGATGCGTGACCAGTCCACTCGCCGCCGCCGCTGCCGACGGCGACCCACGCCACTACCGCCACCATCGCCCTCCACTGTCGGTTGTTTCCGCGACCATGACACCGCCGCCACCTCCGTCAGCGCCGCCGACGCCGCCTCTGGAGCAGTTGCCGTCTGCTCACAAACAAACGCTTGAAACAGAGGGACACACACAGCCGCCAGTGCAAGCATCGCGTCTCTTGCGTCACTGGCGAAAGGTTGGAGGATGGGTTTGAACGACACTGCGCTGGCGACGATGGTCGAATTTATTTATTGCTTTCTGTGGAGGTGAAGATAATTAGTCCTCGAAATTCATCTCGCATAATTTGTCGTGAAATTCTCAGTAATATATTTAGAATGTACTCGTAAGTTGAATTCAAGAAAGCGAAAGTATACCTTTGTGATAAAAATATCCAGTCATAAATCGTAAGTCTTAATTGCACCACATTTTTAAGATGCACAGTATTTACTTCCAACGACCTAATATTGAATTATACTTTTAATACTACGTTAGAAACATTTTTCTTAAATCGGATTTCCAAATTACCATTGTTAAATATTTTGACCTTTTCCTCTGGTAATTATTTTTCTGTCTAATTCTGCAATTAGACAGAAGGTAAGTTGTAATTCGTCTGCATTTAATATATGTTTTATTTAGTTATGGTGTGTTTTACGTAAGTTCACCAATCATCTTTCCGACCAAATCACGCGCGCTTCTTTCTGCTGTTGCCGCTAGTTCGCTCATCCACCGGCAGATGCCACTGAAGCGCTGTTTTTTGCGCCGCTGCGTCGCCCAACCTGTCTGCTGTTCCGTCACACCTGTTCGAGTGTCAGGGAACGTGTCCTAGGAAATTGCTCATAATTCTCAATCGGCCTTTCCTTTAATTGTTCAAACTCAAGACACGGATAAAGAATTAATGATGCTGTTTCTTTTATTAAACAGTATTTTTATTGTTCTATATTTATTGTAATTACCGTTATCTGTTTTTGCCTACGTTCTGCTAAACGGGAGGGCGTGGGGCCAAACTGGACGACGTTCTCTGTCGTGTTTCACTTACTCCAAATGAATGTCGGTTCTCTACCATATGTCTCCCCGAATACCCAGCATCTTTCCTTTCCAAAATTTCCCTTCAAAAATTTGTTTATGTGGAATAGCAGGCCATGAGAGCAGAAAAGGAGTCAATAAATAACAGAAACAAAATACAGTGTACTTAAAAATTATGCTTATCGAAGAGGTTTCAATAAATTTAAATTTGATACATATTTTCACCTATTCAGTAGACACTCTATTTCTGTGGTTACCGGATCTGTTATAGCGGACAACCGAAATCACCGGTAATTCTCAAAGTACACGTTACGTCTTGGCACCCTCCCTTAAAAAAAACGTGAAAACGTCTACGACACAACACGGCTGTTGTTTTCTATGAACCTGTGGCAAGACGAACATTCTTCTTCTTGAGAAATTATCTTTTAATTTTGTCTAACGAGTCCCTAACTTAATGAAGCAATGTAATGATATTTTACACTGTCAAATTGCCATAGTCTAGCCCTATATTTCATTAAACAGTTTATAATGCAACTAATTAAAAAGCCGAGGTTGAGAAAAAAATTGTATACGTCAGATTCTATCGCCGGGAACCCGCTTCGCAAAAATTGGTAGTCTACTTTTTATTTGATACGGACATAAATCATTTGATTTTTCTATGCAACTCTTATTTACCGCATTTTCAGGATAAAGAGTGATATATTCTTCCAAAGCAATCACATTGGACTATAAGTTAGTTTCTCAATTATCCTATTAGTGACCATATATCATACAATAAAAACTTACTATTTTTTACACCCCGTCCTCCCGTAACGCTCATATAACGATAACCCTTACCCCTCCTCCCAGTAATTACTTAAGTCTAGACCTATCCCCTACCCTTCGTAAAGAATATTTTTAGAAAGTACGGGAACAAATCTTGGTACACTAACTTTATTGTTCGTTTATCATTACTGTGTGTTCTTACTGAGCATTGAGTACACGAATTACAGCATCTAACTGAGGTTAAAAGCGTCCTACAAAGCTTACCGTTACGCGTAAGCTAACACCCCTTACCCTGCCGCAAAGCTCGATACGGTTAGTAGCGATATCTCAAACACACCCTCCTCTCAGGTGCGTAACGTAATTTAAGGAATTCCCCTTATCCATATTTACCTTATTATCCATATTATCTCTATTGAAGGTAGGAATATATCTCGGCTTATGAAACAGAAAGGGCGTCGCTTTGTCGTAGTCAGTGGAGTAGCTTTTACATTTCGTTAATTTGCGTAATGGCAGCGGTCTCGCACGACTGCATCCGCCCGCGCATTGAGACCCTTCGCTCTGTGCGACGCGTCGGCCACGAGCCGCCATCGCGTTTTCAGAAGAAATCGCAAAGGATGCTTGGGAAGAGGGATTTCAACCCCAAAACTTGAGCCGGTCCCTATCATTTTATTTCAGCGGTCGTACATTTTATTTCAGAGGTCAGAGAGATTGGGGACAATGGAGAAAAAATATACAAAAAAAACAAGGTGTTGTGTTGATCAGAAACGAGTAAAGGGGTAGTTGCTATTGCCTTGTGAGGGTGGTTTATGACACTCGGTGTTCGGGTGAACTTCGGAGCGGGCAGCACATGAAGCTGGACCGACTCATCGCCGGACATCAAACTGACAAATTTAGCTGTGGTAACCCAGAGGGGATGACCTCCCTAATGATATTAATTATATGACCATTGTATTTTGATATGTGGTGATATATTGCATTTTAGTGTAATTAACCGTCGTGTAAATTGACTTAGACACTGATATTGAAATAAAGGAAAAAAGTGGTACAGGGTACAGCAGCAGCACACACTGCTCACGAAACAGAGGCATGTGTCAGCGAAAGCCGGCTTCTTATCTACGCGGAAGCGTGTACTTCACCTGCGCCACGGCCACGGCTAGGCTCCGCTCAAAAACAGACAAACACATTTTTTATTTATTTCCATCCGATCGGCCTTTTTGTCTTTCAGAGGTTTTAATATTTATAGGAACTTTTGAGGAAACTTCCTAAATTGATAACGAGTGTTTTTTTCTTAGCACGTGCAACAATTTAGTGCACGATATAGCTTGTTTATCGTATTTTATTTTAGTTATCTTGTGGTGGAAATGGGGGGTGAGAAGAATGCATTGGTACAGTAAAGTATATGATAATTTTGTCGAGAATAACTTTTTGATAATGGGGTTAGAATATATCATCGGGAAATCGAGATTTAATTCTGTTTGGAATATTTGCTTGTTGTCCTTAATTGAAATATGTTGCACTTGGACACGAAGGAAGTAGCATATTGAATTTTTTGTAGAGATTAATCAGATGGTCAACAATAGTGGGAATTTGTAGGTCATGATGAATTTGTTTATTAAGAATGAACCATGGTGCGTTGAGTAGTTTTTGGAGAAATTTATTTTGGAAGGTTTGAATGATGTTAACATTGCTGGTGGCATTATTTATCCAAGCTGGGCATGAATATGTGAGTGTGGGTCTTTTAATGTCCGTGCAAAGTAGTAATTTCGATTCTAATTTTTTGAGGATGCTGAGTGAATTAGGGGTTTGATTTGATTTTTGAAAGACGGATTGGATATGGAACTTCGAAGTAAGTCTTCTATCTATTAATGCATCAAGATATTAGGCAGGAGTGGTATTATCCATCCAAGGGAGTTGAGAACTGTCAGTTGTTAGTGGTGTCTATCGTTTTTGGTTTACTGAGGGTAAAAATTTTGGTTTGGGTTTTCTTGGAGTTAATTTTTAGGTGTCATTTGTGACACCAGATTGAAAGAGAAATGATTGGATATTTTCTGGTGCTTTTAGAATGTCAGTAGGAAACGCATAAATAGCAGTATCATCAGCGTGTAGTGCATTATTAGAATTTGGAGAAGTAGGATGATCAGAAGTTTAAATGTTGAATAGAATAGGTGCAAAAACTGATCCCCGAGGAACGCCAGCATTGATGTTGTACGTGCTTGAGTAGGCTTGGTTAATTTGTTTTGAAAGATTCTTAAGTAGCTGCAAATTAATATTTCAAGATATGTTATTGCTAATTAATTTTTGAAAAGACAAGGCAAAATATTAACTTAAAGGACCTTAAGAATCTTAAAATTCACATTTATGATGTCACATTAAAACAAAAAAGTCATGTTTATCCTGTTATATTACGTGTATTATCTATACACATTATAGTCAACAAGGTAAATTCAGGTATCATAAGTAATACCTTTTATGATTGTTTTCTTGGTTCTGTATGTTTACGATATTTTCGAACGAAGCTAAGAAAGCAAACGCTAGACCATACAACGGTTACTGGTTATTGCATTTATGATAAATAAAACAATTCAAAGTACTTCTAGCTTAATTCATTTTTAATCTTTCAAAATTAAAATGTTTCTCTCACATTTATCATCGTTTTAAAAATAAATCCATCATATTAAATTATATATTAAACAAAAACAATTATTGATGATGCCTATAATTTTGAAATAAGTTATTTGATTAACTCTTTCTCAATATTAGAGATTATGTGTTTACTATTTCTAAATGGTACTTTCTATTTGTTTTTTTAGTTTGTATGATACTTTTATTGACTTGAATAAATATTGGTCGGAAAATATCGATGTTCCAATTAAACTGTTCTTGCCGAGATATACTTATACACAGAATTTGTGTATTAGTGTGTTCGTTGCAAAGTGCGGTGACGGATAGGCCCAGATCTTCGAAATTCGACGGATGCGTTCTACAGTAGGGTCCCGAGAAGACTGTCCAGCAAAATTTGTCGTAAATTATTTCAAATTATTTTTAAGCTTTTCAGAGTGACTGTGGTGGAGTTCAGAACCACTCACGTAAGACTTAGAGCTTCGAAACTCGCTACAAGGTTTCTCCAATGTGGGCCAAAGTACATCTTCAAGCAATTTATTCGAAATTTGATTTTATTTGTTTTATTTTTCATTGAACATGAAACATATTGATTTTATCTTCGAGCTCAGAGACTTTTAAGCTCACAGCTTCGTAATCCGAATTACTTGTTCTCCAGGTTTAGTCCATGTGGACCTCCGAACCATTAATTTGCAATTCGATTTTTTTTCTTCCTATTATTTTAAATCGTTTTTTATATTTAAAAAAAAATTTCTGATGCGGAACAAAGAGACCGAAAGACTTATGGTTTCTGAATTTGATACACTTATTCTTTAAGTTTGGTGCTAAAGTACTGCCATACCGTGTTTTCGAAATTCGATTAAAATATTTTCATGCATTTCAGGCATACATCAATGGCGATAGAAAGAATTGTGAATGAAAATTAAATAAATCCACGCGAATAATGCTGTGGGCACTCAACTAGTATATGACACGCACCTTAAAGACTGTTAAAACATCATTGCCCTCAATTGTTTCAGAAATGTTCCGATTTATACGCCTGTGCTAAAACTCTATCCACTCGTCTCGATTTTTTCCGTGTCCACTTGCCGCGCGTTGCCACATTCGCCCGCTCACCGCTCCACATATCTCCATGCTGCAATCAACGTACCTGTGTCCTCTGGACCCCGGCGTCGCCACCGCTCGTGTCAGGCTGTGGCCCTCGCACAAAAATGTCATTAAAATCCAATGATTGGTTTCCGCCGCGTTGGCAGCGTGGAACGCGTTTTATCCACCACACTATCAATGGGGAAGGTACAGGCACTGGGGATGGTAGCGATGGCTGAGTATAAGGAGTACGTAATTTATGGTTATGTTTATCGTGGGATATGAAGACAGAGTTCATAAATCAAGAAATGATTTGGGTCCAGGACTGAATCTTGGAGCTCACTATATTTCGAAGAACCTGGTGTAATTTTTAGAATCAAACGTTCGAAAAAACGGGTGATTTTATATCTTTACATTTATTTGGCGTGTAGATGTGATCATTTATACCTGGTATTTCATGTGTTCTGCGAAATTTTGGTGTTTGATTTCGAGTAAGAAACGCAGCTGATAATTTGATTGGCATGTTTGGTTTGAATCGGTACATATTAATTATGAACATGTGGAGTTAAATCATTTTAATGAACACTAAAATGTTCTATATGTGTAAGATTTCTAGCATTAGATTGGATTTCTTTTGAGGTTTTCGGGAAATTTAATCCAACGTGATCCTACTTTAAATATTTAATTGTTTTGGTCCCTGATGATGCCTGGAATCTTACATTATTTTATTTATCGATCAGTTTATATCGTCTGTCGGTCATCTCATCTTCGTGGCACCTGTCTGTCTTGAGTTAAAACAATGTTTTATTTTCGCAATTGATCTTCCTTGCGAATAGTTTTGCATCGCTACCCATCACTTCACAATGCCTGCACAATCAACAGGGTCGCGTTTCCTGTCCGCTCTTGCACCCATCCCAAGGCTTCACTTCCGCTCCGTATGCCCGATTTCCGAAGCAATTTGTGTAATGGTGTGTCGCGTTTGTACCTGTTTCGTCCCGCCAATCGTTTGCTCCCCCGTCCTTTTTTTTCTATTGAAATGGAGGACCGCGGCGCGGGGTGGTTTCGGGAGGGAGGGGGTGCGTCCGGGAGAGGTTTTATCGTCGTCGATAAACATTAATTCTAATTAAGGGATCGCTGTTGTCCCGGCACACCCACGGCGGTGGCGGTTGCAGCGCCGCCACTGTCCGTACATATAAGGTTTGTTTTTATGTTGACTTTGCGCGTTTAAGTTATTTTCGGAGGAAGGCGGTAATTCATTAGTGTGAATTTGATGTGGTTTGTGGACGGACGACAGAGGGTTGGCTCTGGTTCCTGGAGCGGGACTGACATGCAATCTGGCAGATTGGGAGCCCCCGGTTCTCGTCCCACCACTGTGATCAGTGACCTGTGTTAAAAACCTGGTCGCTTTGATGTATTTTGGAAAAAGAAATATTTTGTGTCATAATTTTTTAACGTGATGTAAATTAGAGTGTGGTATGTGTGGTGCAATGTGAACAATGTAGCATTGAAATAGGTCGGATGGTCAATATTTTGTCTATATCAATAAATTGCTAAATATGTTATTTTTGCACATTTTTTAATTTTTGTCTTAAAACTTTTTATTTAATAGAAAATAAGAGCGTCTTTTCATTCTCAAGATTATATATGTGTGTGTGTCACTTTTCTTCTAAATCATGGGACCGATTCCAATCAAACATGGGAAAATTATTACTCACCAATTTATGAAAAATACTGTGGTACCCCAATTCCTGCGTGTTGGACCAGAGTGGAACGTTAAAACATTATTAAAGGAACTTTTTCAACTGCTTCGTCAGAGGTCTGGAAAAAGAACCTTAATACATTGTAAACAGAAAAAGAAACTTCCATCAAGAGTGATGAACGTAAGGCATTTTCACTAAAAATGGTTAATAGAGGATAAACTTTACAGTAATCCGGAAATTTTCAAGTATTCTTCTTTAGTTAATCTTTGTGCGTTTCAATGAGTTAAATTCTCCTAAATTGTTTTTTTTTGTGTGTGTGTGTGTGTGTGTGTGTGTTTGTCTGTGTATAACACGTTTCTTTTTCTTTTTATTATTTTCATTATTGTTTGTATTTTTAAATATTTGCAAAAAATACTTTCATCTTATATATTTAATATCCATTTCTCTATATCCAGTATTGTTTCTTTTCGTTATAGAATCAAGAACGTTACCTAATTTGATTAATCCTCTGGTATGATCCTACCATAACTGTTTAATGATTCGAATTTAGATGTGTATTTAGTAAATACTTCCAATATTTTCTTCATATTAATTGATATTTCCTAAAAATGAGAAGATAATGATGAATGCCTGTCATATACTGTAAATAGGTAAACAATGGGAAACGCAAGGTAAAGCCAATATGAGAGCCTTCACTATTTAATTTCAGCGTTCGATATTGCCAGTCTTTATTAATTTGTATTCTTTCGAATGCGATAGCTTCTTTATAGGTTGCAAACCTTTTGTTCAAATTTTACCAAAAAAAACGGATTCTCCTAATACTAAAGTTAAGCTTATTGAATGTTTTCTGCCCGAAGAATTTCGTTTCACTGACCTTTAATTTTCGTGAAATTAGAAACGGACGTATTTCATGCATTCGGTTCGCGGATTTTGATTATTAATATTTCCCTCCGACTTCTTTTTTCCCCGAAGAGGCCTCTTTTCGCGCTTGGTGGCGGGATATTTTTTCAATTAATATATAGACTTTTAGCGCTTCTATAAACTAATCCTTGTTTGCTGTAACACGTAACTCCGTAGGTGCGTTTTGAGGTTTAATTTTTTAAGCCTTTCGACGGACCCTCTTCAGTCCCCGCTCTCTTTCTGCCACCCGACCGATTCTCTTGTACGTCGTATAAAAATATCTACACGTTGGCGCAGAGGATTGTCAAAATCTGTTTTTGACACGCGCGCTCCCGCTTTGGTCGCACGGGGATTACTCCGCGTAACGTATTTTGCCAATCACCACTTGGCCACGGGTGGGCCCTCCGCCTCGTCGACCACCCCCGTCCGCCTCCCGCTCTCGCCGCCGCGGCTTCCCTCGATATGTTTCCTATATATGCAATCTATGTGCTTGCGATTTAGCCACGGTCGGCCGCTCCGTGATGAGCTGATGCGAATTAGCAACGGGGGATGGGGGTAGGACGTTGCAGCGCGCTGGCTGTGTATGTGTATTGTATATAAGCTCTATAGCCGATATGTAGCCCGGCCGGGCTCCCTCTATTACCACTACTAGTACCGTCGCCCATCCCCCTTGACCGGTCGGGGACGGTGGAGTGTCGGTGCTCGCAGTGGCCCACCCACCCCCGCCATGGATATTGCTGCAAGGCCGATGGCAAGGGCAGGGGTGGAGGCGGGGGCGGGAGTGGAGTGGGAGCAGCAGCAGCAGCAGCAACGCCGGCGCCTCTGTGTATGTATGTCGCTATACAAGAACACTCATCCGTGATCGCATGCATGTACGGTCACATATATTACCACGTCCAACATACGCACGCAGGCCACTCGGCCTCGCTGGCTCTCCCGGCGGAGGCAGTGGCCAACGCCGCTGTTGCGCCACCGCCGCCGCCGCCGCCGCCGCCGCCGCCAACTCTCCTGGGAGGCGGACTGACCTATGGGTGGAGATGGAGTACTTGGAGAGAGGGAAGGACAAAAATAGAGGAAGGAAAAGGGAAAAACATGTGTTACTTGGAACTATAATCGTAAAAAGCTGTTACTCGAGATTATTTTGGTGAACTGTGCATAACTGCGTGATGAGAAAACGATGGCGATTTATTGGTAAATCTTCAACCCTCAGGTTGATGTGAGTAGGAAACTATTACAGAATTATTGCATTGCATTAGTTGGACTTGTTTTTCATTTTTTTATTGCCTTAACCCTGTTCCTCAGTCATTATACCAAGGTTTACACGCCTCATTGGTTAATTGCTCTCTTCATATTTTTACTGTGGATAAATCGCTCAAGATTAGTGTATGTAACATGCAGTTTGATGAACGTATTAGCTGATCTTTTAATGTGACGAGGGTTTTTACATGCTCTTGCGCCAAAATAGGTGCATGGATTTTATATTTGTCATCAAAAATTTCTTTTAAAAAAGAATAATTTGTGAGATACTAAACTCCATCTGAACCTGTAACCCACAATAAGTCGATGTGTTGCAGCCAAACTATCTCACGACTCCTCTCCACCTCGACGGATGTAACTCTTGGTTGTATTTCTCATGCGCGAGCGTTGTCATAGTGTACCACGAAAATCAGTGGTGCGTGGCCCTCGTCTGGCAATAAGCCTTGCATCGGACGCGTGCTCTCATTGGTTGCTGCAGCTATACCTGTGCAACGAGAGGACGGGCAGATGGGCGAAGCGTGCTGATGGATTTCGAGAATCCTCCTCTCGTCTGCTGTAGTTCCCTCGTTCGTCACTGCTGGTGGTGCATATGTGACCGCTTCACACGCGAACCTTGCGACGCGTGACCTCAGTCCCTTCTCTGTGCGCGGGCGGATCCTGTAGCATCTCTCACGTTCTTGTGACGTACTCGACGCGGTTTGGTCTTTTCCTAACGATGTTCGTCTACACGATAAATGCGTTGGTTCGCATTGGGAAATCTGATATCATGGCCTAGTGTCTTCATCACTCACAGATGTATTATTGACGGACATGAATTTCATTTACATAACCTTTTTCTTTTAGTAATAAAGTTGTCTTTCACGCGTCCCAAAACGTGGGATCTCGTGGATGTCAAATCATTTTAGAGAAGTATACATTAAAAATGTGGTACCGTAATAAAAGCTAATTATGTAAAAGAACTTATCAAGCGCACACCGAGATAGTGTTTAATTTTCAATTTATCTCTTCCGTGTTATGATAGTGCAAACATAATAATACATATCCCAATAGTAGTGATCAAAAACGAAAAAATCGTAAAAAGTTGTAAAATATACATTTTTGGACTTTGTATAGGATGTAATGCCTAGTAATTTTTCAGTTTGTTCTGTTTATTAATAAAATGTATAAAAATATGTAATTGCATTGGCATTGCAAAGAGAGAGACATGAGTATGTCATTCGTCAAAGTGACGCGTCAATAGAACCAGAAAAAAGAAACCCAAGGGGAACAGTTGTGAACGGTATAAGATAATAAAGTATTGGTGTTTTATCAGTATAAAATTAGTAATTAAAATGATATGATTACTGTAGAATCAATTTACTTCATATTTATTTCATCAATTTATTATAAAGAAGAGGACTAAGAGGGGTTTACTTTCTGAATAAATAAAGCACAATAATATTACGTCTTGAGAAAATATGGAATAAATGTGATCCTTGTAATGGCATTTGTTAAACTAGCGGAAAACTTTTGATACTAAATAAATAAATTAATTAAAAAAGAATGTATACCATATTTTCCTATACCCTCAAGCTTTGGATGGTTTTATGCATTTTAATAATTGTAAACTTAGTTACAACCAGAGTTTACAGAGGTCTGACAGAGTTCTATGAAACGAATTTCAAACAAATCATTTCTATTCTACTCTAGTTCTTAAAATAGGTTGTTACGGTATTAACTTTTTTTTACATCGTCATTAATAAAGATAGTGATCTCAGTTACGTTATTATTTCGTGTTGCGCCATTAAAACAGTCCTAAAGAGAACATTCGATAAAGTTCATCAACCATACACCGAGAGGTACATTTCAACTTACCTCCTTTACACATTAATTACTTATATTCAATTTCGCGAAGGTTTGAAAACAACTGATTTTAAACCAAGCTTGCGTTTTTAAACTGGAAAACGTACTTCAAAGTGGTGCTATGGGGTATTATATATACGACCGTGCAATATTTCGGCTCACCTATACTACATGCCTGAAGGTACTGCCGGACGACAGGATACCTAAGGACGATACTCTTGTAATGTAACAATCCATCTCCCCCTCAATGATTCTAACCCTTTCATTATTGCTCTAATACTATATTTTCTCTCCTAGCATTTGTCTCTTGGAGATTATCCACGCGGTACTTCCTTTGGTTGATCCATGTTCAGATGACTATTTTTGAAGGATTTCTTTTCCTCATAACTCAGTAACTTCTGGGCAGTCTGCGGTGAAGCAGTTGGTGTGCTCTCCTACCACCCCTGGGAACAGTAATTATAAACTCAGTTGAAGCAAGTGAAATTTGTCTTGATGGGCCTGCGTCACCTTTTCTCGGAATATTCCCGTTTTCCTTGCCAATCACTGATTCCCTCTTCTTCGCTTATCACCATCTACTCTTCAAGAATCAAGTATTATTCCTCGAGGAGGTGCGGCATGAAGAACAATTGCACTCTCGTAACTATCCTACCTCGATTAAGACGTTGCATCTCGTCCCCATATATCAACGCTTTACGGAATGGGAGAAACTATAGAAAGATTTCTCAGAGTAAATCTGCACCATATTTATGACTTTTCTTCTAATTAATGATTTTGTGATTTTTTTTTCTTTTGCTGGTGCTACTTAAAATCCTTCACACTGTTCTTCTGTGTGTTATAATATATAATCTCTTGCCACCTTTACTCGTTCTCCTCCTCCGTTTCCGATGCTCGTCGTATCCACGTGTCCGTGGTTGCGCTTCGCCGAGAGCGACTATCCCCGCTCAACAACCGCGTTGACCGCACCACCTCGGGCCAAGGGTAATGCGTGTGCTGATCTAATATCGGACATCATGCAAAATAGTTCATCCCGTCCGCCACATGGACGGCGCTGCGGAAGCAAAAGAGTGATTGTGTCGAAGAGTACGTGGAGAGTGTGATTGCGAATAGGATGGTGTCAATTTTGTTGGAGGTGTTAGTGAAAGAGGGGAGATAGCGAAAGGGAAAACAAATCAAGAATGTACGAAAATGGGGAGACATTCGATGTCGGTGGAGGATGTAAAAATAAACCACACCAAGCAAATATTTTCATACCTTTTATCGCCGACACTGGGGTCAATACGTTTTCAAGATCGTAAAACTGGAAACGTGAGAGGTTTTGTCGCTATGCGTTCTTCAAGATTCGTGTCTTAATTAGTTTGTAAATGAAATGAAATTAATAACTCTTGTAAAATCTTTTTGTCCCAACTGCTTTATTAATAAGTTTAACTTGATTTGGTGTAAATGTGGAAGACATATCAATTACGTAGGTTCAAAAATTTGTAGGAGCAATTAGCAAAGTTACACTAACATGTTCGTAAATTAAGAACGAAATTGTGATCCAGGAGTTGCATATCCTTTGGGCTTTTTTTACAATATCTCTCATAATAATGCTTGGATATTTCGTCTGCAAAAGCCGCAAACTTCGTTTAATAATTTCCGTGGAAATAGTAAGCCACGTACTTGAATTACCAAAGTTCAAAACTATTTTCAGTAATATTATTCTCACAGGTTGTACAATTGTGGATTTGATAGAATGATAAATTGTAAGGCGTTATGTTGCTCATGGTTTTATTTTAGCTATAGAAAGTCTTTTCGTCTGCATAGCAACGATCATCAGTAGCATATTCTTAATTTCTTTTAATTACTAAAAATTTCTTCCACATTCAGTTTATGCGACTGAAGGCTGTAATGCCGAAAAAGTTTTNTGTGTGTGTATATATATATATATATATATATATATATATATATATATATATATATATATATATATATATATATATATATATTACATTTCCAATCATACGTTTGTTTCGTTCTTTATTATGGCAAATTTCCATCTCCTCTTCGTGAGATTCTTGGTAGTGAAAAGTACGTCTCTGGCACGAAGACAAAAAATAGTTTGCATCTTTATTGACTCGCCAATTACTGCTCTCGTATCATAAAGTGTTATTAGCTGAATAATGTTCTTGCGCGTCATTTGGAACTTGTGTGTATGTTCAATTGGTTCTAAAATGGATGATGGAATCCTTAATAGGAAACTACCCTCAAGCAAATCTCCATCGGCAAACTAGCATCATTGATGACGTTCTGCTGTCAATCCAGTGCTAATGATTTTGTCCATTGCCGACCTCGTGCCACTAATACTCCCATGTTCCTTATAATTGCTACTTCTTGTAATTGCTTCTAGTTACTACATTGCACGCGTGGATGCAAGGTGTATTGCAGCTGTTGGATATATGATGGATAATTTATAGTTTTCTTTGCCCGCTGTTTTTGTCTAGAAGTGCAGATATGAAAGATAGAAATGGAGATTGATGTATCGCCTTGAATATCATGT
This sequence comes from Laupala kohalensis, assembly GCA_002313205.1. Lineage (NCBI taxonomy): Eukaryota > Metazoa > Arthropoda > Insecta > Orthoptera > Trigonidiidae > Laupala > Laupala kohalensis. The sequence goes on along the minus strand of NNCF01127410.1, from coordinate 664,362 downwards.
TTAGTCATTTTGTGACTTATTCACGTAATGCTCATAATGTATGAATAAAATGAGATGTGGGGGAGAATAATTTATATTTTCTTACTTGGTTCCTATGTTCATTCATAATAATGACTCATAATTATAATGACCTTAAAATTATCATAACTTTAATCTGTGTTGCATAGATATGGATATTGTCTTGTGCTAAGTGCATGAGAAGAATGCATTATCATAATATAATACTCTCTTATATCGACTAACTTAACGAAGACTAAAATTAAAATTGTTAAGTTTTTTTACAGCTTATCATCCAAAAACCGTACAGTCTCATTATTATTTCAGTATTCTGTGTAGTAACATTGATATTAATTTTACCAATGTCTTTCCGTATATAACTTTTATAATCATGACGTAGGCTTGCTGGAGGTTTGTGTTAACTTTGTTCATGGAAGTTGATCTACACCAAATATGAAAAGGTTACTGTTTGTAAACGTTTCCTCATAAACCTAATTGAAATAGGTTGTCCAAAAGTCCGAGTGATGTCATGGTTCATCGTTTTATCTCGAATAATACCGCATTGCAGTAAGATTAAATCGTGCAATATTTCTCCAATATATTAGTACTTTACATAGTATCACTCACTATGTAACATCCTTATTCGCGCAAGATGAATTTTACTCCAAGTGGTATTGGTATAAATGACTGATAATTTGCCGTTACTATTAAGTTTTAAATTTATTCAAAAGATATTCGTATTATTCTGCTCTTTTTAACACATATACTTAAAGAACACCTCGGCAGGTTCCTTGAGATCCGTAACACCGTAACGTAAAAATGAAGGGGAAGAGAGATTTAACCAATGTGGTTTTCTGTTCGTTCAGAATCAATGGTAAGACCTAGGACTTTTGTAAAGCGCACTTAGTATGCCGTAATCCGTTCTGAACCTTATAGAAAAGGTAAAAATTACGACCCTGATGCCCGCAGTACCTCAGCTTGGTATGAGGATTAGCCCATTATTCAGGATATTACATAATTATATGAAAAGTGGAGAAATCTTGGCAATTTTCGAACGCCAGGAGTGTTACTTCTTACGTTGCAGTTGTGTTCAAGTGTATCGAACAGGATTAGAACTCCACAATACCATTATCATGACTTTGTTAATGATCCCCGCTCCCAGTTTCTGTTCTAACGATAATTGAATGTAGCTAATATAATCATTTTAAACTGAGGATTTTGCATATAGTATTTGCACATTTTTGTAACACACTTTTGTCTTCAAGAAATATACTGTTTTGATTTGAAGAACTAAACTGTTTTGATTTCAATATGGATAGTAAAAAGACAGTTCTTACTTTATTTGAGATATGTAAGCTCATAGGAATATTTTCTGTAATATTCTAAGAAAATGTATGGATTTGGTGTTAAGAATAAGCTGTAACATCTGGACCAGCGCAGTTTATAGATTTTTGAAATATTAACATTTTCAAGCATTTTGCTAGCCGGAATTTCCTAAGGAGATTAAGGGCTGGGCCCGTCGCCGCCAAATAAGGAAAAATACCCGCCTCTAAGCCTTTCCGTTCATTGTATAGAGGCTGAACAGTTCCCATCTACTTCTGAAAACTGAGATGAACACCCTCAGAAGAAAAGCGAGTGTGGGGGGAATCTTCCAGTGGTTGCCAAAAATAATTGTCAGCCGAACGGACGCCGTTTTCTCAAAAGCTGAGNTTCTCAGAAGCTGAGGGGTGACCAAGCTGATGTAGAGTGCTCAGTACAGTAGCGAGGGTGTAGTCACGTGACCTCCGCTCCTGTATATATTGGGAGGATTGCAGATCCTACGTGACTTTCAGACTAGGGACTCTGAGGAGGGTATGGAAGTACCCAGGTTATTTGAGATATGACTTGGTTAGTTTTGGTCGTCAGACTACTGAGAATTGCTGCGGTAATTCTATTACATTGCTATTAGGCGCGAATGACGTAACTTGGAACAGTTAGTTATTTCGGGATAGCAACTTGGAAACTTTTGAGATTCGGATAATCCGGGTAGATTTCCGAGTAAATTCATAACACCAGTATCTATATCTGTGTGTAATTGTTGCTTTCAGATAGCAATAACTCTGTAATAACAAATTCAAACTTGTATTTATGATTTGAGAGTTTGTCTACATTTGTAAATATTCAGATCTCTATTTAATTTGAATTAAATATTTTATTGTTATTACACGTGTGTTTGATTGCTTGGGGAAACCAAGTTGGTGGCAGCGAACTCTACCATAAAGGTTGTGGTTTATGATTGAATCCCGCTTCTACCCAAAAAATACGCACATCGCATCTGGGCTTGCGGTGTGCCGTAACAAATCTTGTAAGGTTCTGATCTTATTTTCATTTTTGGGTAAGACTTTCAAACCGATTTTGTTATGTTTTCCAATACGATACACTTACAAGAAGTTTATAAATGAGTTGGAAACCATATAGAGTTTTTAAAAAAATCTTTAATTTTTGGTGACACTGAGCAAGATTTCGCGATGTCTGGATTGAACAAAGGTACATGTGAATGAAGTAAGGTGGTCATGAAAACAGGAGTGAACGCAGTGTCATTCATGTTGCGGCGATGCAGTAGGATCAACCTGACTGAATGGTCATGTTAGTATGGAGAATGTTCTCTGTACGTACGAGTTTCGTCCCACAGTTGGAATTCGAAATGGTGCTGGCGCTCATCGAGGGAACAATTGGGATGTTATAGAATCACATATTCAAAGAGAAGACAGCAGAGGTATTGGTGTCTGTACGATGGATGTACCGATTGTATTAGTTCCCCCAGTACGGCGTATATGGTGAACTCTGCATGTTAGGAGTGACAGCACAAGTGCTGGTAGCGGAGACACAGACGGAGGAAACGTCGCGTCCCTGACGAAACGTGTGTTCTATTTGCTGTCGATGGCCAAGTGGTCGCATGAGTGAAGCGGAGACTATGGAACAGTCGCTTTGCGGAAGAATGCACGAACGAACGATCGGGTGGCAAGCAGGCTAGCGGCCGTCCGACCGTTCGGTGTGTCGGCGCTCCACTAATCAACGTCGCGGAGATACTGTAGCTGAAACGCGCGCAGGAAGCTGCCATTAACGGAATTAGCTTGGGCGCGGAGCGACGCTAACGAAGACGTGTGACGCGATGCGACCGACGCCACCGACGCCGCGCGCCAAGAGGAGAGAAAATCCTTTTGGAGAGTAATGCGTCCGATGTGTGTTTGGATTCGGAATCTGATAGTGGGGTGTATACGTAGCAATTCAATTACGTTTCTCGTGTTTGGAAGAGTTCATGAATATTCGAGAATGTTCGGGAACGTTATCTCATTGGTGACTTTCAATGTGTTTGGAACAGGAGGAAGTGAAATGTGCCCTTTATTATTTACGACGATTTGGTATTTTTAGATAAAGATATTCCTCCTGTAATAATGTATTACCAGTCTAATTTCTCTCCTCCTCCTCGGACACACGTGTGAATATTTATTTAAATAAAATTAATTATATCGTTATAAAATTAAAGCAACCACAGATACGTAGCAAAAATAGTAAACTTTTCGTTTTTTCTTGATTGCTAATGGTATCTGGTTTCAATCTCGATCATATGTGTTAAAGTATTAAGAATTTTGTTGAGTAATTAACACGAAATACAGTATTCAGTCCTCTCAAGTAGAATTAAATTCAAAATATTGGCTAAGTGCCAGTACGTGACCCCCAAAAACTATTTCTCATATTTAAATAAAACACAAACCTGAAAGGCTTTTTTAAAATTTAATTTGATTATTAAATCACGATGTGATTTAATGCTCTTAAACCTTGAATTATTTCTTACTTATTTATTATTTATTTATTCTTCGAGCTACATTACGAAAACATTACCAGCGAGCGGACGGCAGTTGTAATGCAAAGCCTACACATTTCTGAAGTAGTTGAGTTTAAAATTTGCACCCGAGATAATGTTTTGAGTGTCATAAGTATGTATGTCTTCCATGATAATGTTTTGAGTGTCGTAAGTATGTATGCATGCATGCATGCTCGCTCGATTTTCTTTTTTTTTATGTCAATTTATATATTATCGGATTTTATATTATAGACCCCTCACTTTCAACTGCTGTAGATGCCACAAAACATTGTAGAAAAACTAATTAACACCATTAAATTTTTCATGTTCTTCTGCTTATACTTAAGTTAAAAAATGGTTTTAAGAATGAATAATACTGTTTTAAAAACAGAAACATTTCAAAACACGCGAAAGTTTTACTTTTTTTTCGATACGTCGCCTTTACTATTTTTTATAAAATAAACTGAAAGTAACAAAAATAATTTTTATTCTGCGATTGTTAAATATTGTGTTTGTGACAACATTTCAAAATTTCGACCTTCTACATGCAAAACATAATGAGTTATTAACCTTTCCCAAAAACACTACTAAAAACGACCAGGCACATTTTAAAGGAATTAAAACCTATACTGTCGCCCTCAGAAGAACGCCATGATCACATTACAATTAAATGTAAACGTTTAAAAGTACTTGTGTAACCTACAGCAAGTAATAAATAAAACCATGTTTTGGATAATCGGCCAGCGGTGCATTTTCGTCACATGCGTTGTTGCCAGTGCCGTATTCAGTCAACAGGCTGGACTCACAGCTGACAAAACTATACCAGTCAGTGGAGTGATACGCCCGGCAACAACGCGCGTGACTGAAATCCATCGCTGGACGCTAATTGAAAACATGGTTTTATTTATCACTTTCCGGAGTTTACACAAATAGTTTTAAACGTTTACATTTAATTGTAACGTGATCATGGCATTCTTCTGAGTGCGACAGTATAAATTTTAATTCCTTAAAAATTTGTCTGGACGTTTCTAACAGTGTTTTCGAAAAGAATTAATAACTCATTAAATTTTACATGCAGAAGCTTGAAATTAATATATGTTGTCACAAATACAACAGTGATCGTTTGTTGAATAAGAATTATTGTTGTCACTCTTAGTTTGTTGTATAAAAAATAATGAAGTCGACGTATAGGCAAAAACCGCAAAAATATCACGCTTTTCGAAACATTTCAGGTTTTAAAAAATTAATATTCATTAATACAAACAAATTTTTCACGTGTATATGCAAAACAGAATTATAAATCGAATGGTGGTAACTGTGTTTTTGCGACTTTTTTATACTACATACAGCTATTAGAAGTCGGGGGTCTATAATAAAAAATCAGATAGTAGTTAATCGTTGCCATGGAAAATGAATTTGAATAATTGGCTCTGATAGGGAGACATGTTCTGCTGGAAAATGCATCGTACTTATTTCTAATTGTAACTCATATTTCCCCCTAATATTGAAACACGATAATATTATATACGTAAGGTTTCGGAAATTCAGGCATGTAATCTGCAGACCGTCGTGATTTTAAAAAGTCCATTATTTAATTATTCTAATCTCCTTGTACGGTATTCTTCGAATGAATAAGAGGTACAAAGTATACAGTGCATTGAGTAGTGAGTCAGAATAGGAGAACTCTTGAGAAGAATTCCTGAGCAGCTCCGATGAAATGCGTTCGGGCATGTTTTCGGTCCCTGTGCGTAAGGCCTGCAAATAGCAGCACTCAGCATTATCCGCTCGGACGCACGGTGCAGTGGCTAGTGAAGCATTGGGGCCACGCCAAGTGCAAGTGCAGTTGCGATCCGGCCCCGCTGTGCCCTAGCGCCCGATCCCTTGGTTGGTTCTGGCCCTGGTCTCATTAGCGTGGTTCAACCGCAGTCGCGGTACAGTCACCCGCTCCGACGAAGACTGTATTCCATTCTCTCTCTCTCCACCTGTTGGCTCTGCTACGGTTGGATTGTGTATTCATTCCTTATTCCTGAATCGAATTATCACGTTTCTTTATGTAGTAATAAGCATTACGATGATGGTATGTATCGAATACGTTCATGGGCTTCGTTTAGTGGTCAATAACTCGTCTATTTGTGACATTAATTCCACTTAAACCTTATGTGTCTTCTTTCATGCATATATTTATTCCATGTACCTATACGTGAAGTAGATATGTGAAAATAACCAGATGGAGGAAGCGATGTGTCGGGAATAAACTCTGAATCACCTGCTTTTATCGCAGGGGTGCTGACCATTAAACCACACCACAACTAGACACCTTTTACATACACAGAAGAAATGTAATCATTCTTAACACGTTGGTATATATTAAACCGGTACTTACGCTCACACAGCATGTGTGTCGTTTGTGCTTACGTAACTCCTGCATGGGAATGCGTCCCAGGTCTTCCGGAGATTCAGTGTGGATGGGGAAGGAGAACGGATGGGTCCCGGGTTTCGTTCCAGGTTCGTCGCCATTTTCACGTAGCTGCTTTTACCTCATTATTTCTTTCAAACTGTCCCACAACAGACCTCAGAGGGACCCAAGGGGTTCATGGAGGTAGAGCTCCTCAATTACTTGGTGTCGGCGCTAGGTGGAGGAGCATCTCACTCCGACCCGTTGGACCCTAAGATAGACCTGGTACTAATTTTACAGCAGTCTGAGTAAAAACAAAGTCTGCGTAAACCTGGGAGTAAGAACTGAGAGCATCAGTTCTTTTAGTTTGCTATTTTTCTGGTTATCGCATGAAATAAAATAAACGAGCATAGGACAGAATTATTGATTGGATAAAAGTAATTTCCCTTTCATTATCTAAAAGATTTTTTCCACGGATAATTTTTATTGTAATGTGCTACCCATAGTTACTGGTGTCCTTGCTTCGCGTGGTTTATACACAGTGTACCGACGAGGTCTTTTCTGGAGAGGTATTGTCTGTACTGAATGCACTATTGCACTAGCAATCGTCCATGCTCTCCCTTGTCCAACGTTTGGTTGAGCGCAAACGCGGTTGAGATGTTTCTCCACGCCGTTTCACCCTTTAACCCATTGCGTCGTGGTTCCATCCACTCCTACACACATTTCTAACTCTCGTCTTTTATTAAGGCGTTACGTTTTTTGTGATGTTTTCAATATTGTAGCCTTAGTAACAGGCCGGTAGCAACAGGCACGTTGGGGAAATTCTCTGTTCATTGTTGGTATACAAATTATTTATTTATATGTAACACAAATTATTGTTTTAAATCTTAAGTATTATAGATGTGTTACTCTTATTGTTTTCTCAGACTGAATTTTACTGAGTAGTGTATAGTCACGGCCATATCTTTGCCTCTTCTTCGATGAATTATTTTCGAGAAAGATGGGTTTAGTAAATAAATGTATTTAGATAATGGGTCATTAGTGCAGTAGTTAAATCGTACAAGAAAATGTCGATACGATTAATTACGGATCGATCTGAATGAGAAAATAAGTTTCTATTGAATTATGATTATAATTTTTAAAGAAACATAGTGCCGTTTCTCTGATTACATAGTTCATTAGTATTAAAATATATTCAAACACATAATTTAGATGTAGTGAATAGAACATATTGATGAGAAATCTACTTATTTAACAAGATAATACTTTAGTTCTTGAATAGTGAGATGTATCGCTTACAAATCATCAGAATACGTTGTTGATATTGCTTTGTGGAGTGTTTGACGTATCACTTTTTTTCCATTCTAATGAAGGTATTTTCATTACATTAAAATGTAATATTCTTTATCGTGACATTACAAATTAGTGTTCTTTATTGTGTTTGGATGAGAAAACTCTTATTATTATATTTATATACGCTTATATATTATGTTCGTGACTTCGTAACGGGGTATTGGAATTTGGATTCGTAATCTTATGTCTTTCAGGTCTCTTCCCTTGTATACGTCCAAAGCACTACACACCATTCCATTAAGCTCTGGTGCATTCGCGTTTCATGCCTTTTCAACCGCGTGTACCTTCTACTAACTGGCTTCTGTTCGCGTTACGGTGATTGCTCTATGTCCCTCTCTTGTGTACGATAGACTTCTCAAGCGTCTCACCTCTGTTAAACACGTTCTGCCATGCCTGCTCCTTTGAAGCAAGTTTAGGTCAAAAATGTGCGTCCCCTTCCTTTGTACAAAGTTGAGCCACTTGTTTCACCTAGTTTTCTTAAATGTTTGCCTTTGTTACGTTATAATGATTATTTAAAATGAACGTACATGAATAATCATTGAAAACATGAAACAAATGATCATGTTGTTTTCATTCGTGGATTAGATCAGAACTGTGACATGGATTCGTCTAATATTAGGTAGAAACAAAAGTTGTTTTTCCTAAAGATTTCTGAAATGATTTATGTAAAAAGAAAAACAAATCATGCACTAAATTTACATACAAGTAACTTAGCAAACGCATGTATCTCATTATGTTGATTGCATTTATTGATACGCTATAGTTAGTAAATAGTTCACTTACTGTGGTCAAAATTAATAACGCATAAATTATTATTACGTATTTTAGGACAGTTTTCACAGTAATTTTAAATAAAATAATAGTCAGAAAATTGATGATAACATGAGTTGTCGAAAACCGCTGTCACCACTAATAAAATATTTTGGGTTCTGAGTATTACTTTTATTTCAAGTGAAGTAAAGATATCGAATACACCACCATCAACCAACAGTAGTTTTCACCGAACTGAATTATTTTTTAACGCAGTGATCAAGAACAACTTTTTTAAAAAATCTCTCTCGAATTCATTTATGAAAATATATTTTGACGAATTAATTTATCTCCATCATAGGTTACTGAGTTGCGGCGAGGCGTGTACTTGCTTGCGCGGATCATTTGAAAGGTGCTAAGTCTGTTGCCGCTTCTACCTCTACACACTTGCTCCGCGTCTCTCGTTGCACTGCACAGCTGACCGCAGCGGGATTGCAGCGGCGGAGGTTCGAGTGCAGCGGTGGCGGCGGCGGGGGTGGGGGAGAGACGCGGCGAGAGGTCCTTCGTTCCCGCTGCTGCTGCTGCTGCTGCTGCTGCTGCTGCTGCTATTCCGCCTACCTCGTTACTCTCGCCATTCTCCACCCTCCTCCGCTTTCTGCTCCGCTTCCACTTGGTGGTTGCTTATCGCCGGCCCTTTGCCGCCGGTATGCGCGTTGCCCGCCCTCGCTCGCTTACTCGCATCGATCGTTTCAGGCTCCTTGATCCGTGTCCAATGCATTTCATTGTTCTTCTCGCCCCGGTTCACAATTCCTAGCGCCATCGATCTTCTCGGTACTTTGTGGCAATTATTTGTATTTCACTTCCTCGTCTTTTTTTTATAGGAAAATAATGTGATACTCATATTTGAGTTGCATGTGATCGGATCATTTCCATGATTTCAATCGTTTCCCCCGATTTACTCATTCCAGTACATTTGTTTATTCTGGTCGTGTGTCTTACCTCACGTTGATAATTTTTTCGTTTCCCTCGCATTTCTTCTCGTCAATTGTAGCTTTAAATAAAAAAAATCTTTATTGGCGTGTCTTAATCTATAGTATTTTGGTGCTTCCGCGATTTTATTATTATACAATTTCTTCTCTGGGATTATTCACCCAGTTTTTAAAAAGGTTTGAGTGGCTATGTAGCATACCTCATTCCTGGCTTGGTAAGTTAAGCACGGTGCGAACAACGGCAACTTTCTTAGATAACAGATTTTGGGAATAATTGGTTTTGGATTCAAATTTAGTTTTTCCAATTTTTTTTTCTGGTTCGTATTTGTGAGGCCATTTGCTGTAACAACAATTGGTAAAATTTCTACAGTTTCGAGTTTATAAATGTCTTTATATTCTGTTGAAAGTGGAATGTATTTTGAAATCTCATCCATTTCTGCTTTGTCAATGTTATGATCTGCTGGATGGGTGACATCAATGATGAATGTTTTTTGATCCCTGATAGTATGTCGCATAATATCTGGTCTATTAGCTCGGACTGTTTTATCTGTGTGTATTGGTAGATCATATTATGGTTTAAATCTTTGTTTTCTATTGTAGGTCTTGCTTGGTATTTATAATAGGGAGTGATCATTTCAGCTTCTTCTGTTAATTGTTCGAATTTTGTTGCAATAGATTGGTGTATAATGGTTGCAGTCAAGTTATGCCGGTGCAGATACTGTGTGTTAGCTAAATTTGTACATCCAGTGGTAGTGCGATCTATTGTTTCTGATGACTGATTCTACATTTCTCGTTAACATCTTGCTTTTAACGTACTTTGCGATGACTTGATTGCGATGCGATGACTTGATCCTGTATTGCTTACATGAATCCCTCCGTCTCTCCAAATAGAGCCTTATCTCTGAGCCATTGCACTGAGGCATCGTGATCGGCATTTTCAAGAGTATGGGGAAATCTGTCATGGAGAGGCTTGGTCTTCCATGCCTTCAACCTGTCCTTGAATGTGGCGATACTAAAATATTACACTATTACTGAGGTTCATTGGGATGTAACCATTGTCACTCGATACTACTGCTTTGTGTATTGGAGACATTTCAGATTTCGCAGAAATGTACTTCTTGAGTCCTGTTACTTGACGATTACACAACACTTTCAGGTCCAACAAACCTCGACCACCTGCTTTCCTAGGAATGTAAAGACGTTCAATTGCGGCTTTAGGGTGGTGCATTCTGTATTTTGTGAGAGTTGAACGTTCCATCCTGTTTAAATTTTCAAGATCTGTGTCTGACCAATGAACTATCCCAAATGAATACGTCAGAACTGGAATGCACCAAGAATTAATTGCTTTAATTTTGATTTTTGTAATTAACTCCAGAATTTTGTTGAGGCGTTTCCTAAATAAGCATTCCAGTTGTTGTTTACAGTGCTTGTTGTTTATTAGTAGTCTTTGGTTAAAACCCAAATATTTATTACTGTTATGAGAATTGAATGCTACTATTTTACGGGAGTTTAATTGTACTTTAAATGGGACTGATAATTCTTCAGTTTTATTTCTTTTAACATTCAACATAGCGCATTTGTCGGATCCAAAATTCATTTGTATATCTTTACTAAATTGTGCAGTGATCTCCAGCAGTCTACTTAGTTCATCTTTATCTTTAGCAAATAATTTTAAATCATCCATATAAAACAAGTGGCTAATGGTATGAATCATTTTGTTTCCATCGAGAAGTTTAAATCTCAAACCCGATTCATTGAACATCTTCGACAAAGGGTTGAGTGCGAGGTAAAACCAAATTGGACTGAATGTATCACCCTGGAAAATGTGACGTCGAATGGGTATTTGGTTTGATTTTGTTGTTTTATATCCATTCTTCAATTCTAATTGTGTACACCAGCCGTTCATGAGGGTTTTAAGTAAACTGATTACTTTAGGGTGAATTTTGTAGATTGCCAAATTTTCAAAAGCCAAGGATGTGGTACGGAATCGTACGCTTTCTGATAGTCGACCCAACTGACAGCTAAATTTCGTTTCTTTTTCTTTGCTTATCTCGCTACAACCATGTCAATTAGCAGTTGTTCTTTGCATCCCTGAACCCCTTTTCTACACCCTTTTTGCTTTTCTGTTAGTATATTTTCGGTCTCTATATGTTGGGTTACTTTCTGCGCGATTATAGATGAAAGGATTGTGTACATTGTATTAAGACAGGTAACAGGTCTGTAATATTTTGGTTCACGCGTTTCAGGGTTTTTAAGGTTTCAAATAGGTCATTGCTTGTTACATGAATCTTGATATTTGATTTGGATTGTCAATAACTTTGTTCACTAAAGGAGTATGCAGGGCTGTTATGTACTTCCACCAAAAATTGTGTATTCCATCTGGTCCTGATGATTTCCAGTTACGCATTTTTCTGATAACTTTCTTTACATCCTCTAAAGAAGCAGTAGGTTCTCCCATTTCTTCGCTGGGTCTAGATGATTCATTTTCCAACCAAGGGGCCTTAGTGTTGTGCTGTACAGGGTGAGACCACTGGGTACTCGAGAATTCACCTAACTTCTGTGCCGGTGGTTCACATTTAGTTGAATCTTTAGATAGATTCTGATAAAAATGTTTCTGATTCAGAGTGAATTTTCTATTTTTTACTTTCCTTTTGTTTGAGATATTATAACGACGCAGTCGTTTTCCTAAAGCGGCAATTTTTTGTGTTAAAGTGTTGATAAATACATCTAATCTGCTCTCAAAATCTGCATCCCGCACACAAATCTTCTGACCTTTAAGAATTCTGTATACCCTGTCTTTAAGGCGCTGTTTACACTGATCGCCCTTATCTTTCCAAACTATCACTTTCGATAAATCACTTCTAAATTGCTTGATTTTGTTTTCTATGAGTATTCTCCATTTCCATTTAGGTATTTTGGTTTCAGTACATTCACTATTATTTGGTTTGTATTATTATTATTATTGTTATTTCTGTTTAACTTTCCTTAGCGAATGGGGGTTGGAGACACGGGTCAGGTGGCGGAGTGTCAATTTGCTTTCGTGTTTCGCAAGAACGTCCTAACTATATGAATTGTCGCTATGTAAATTCACCATTCTTTCGCTGCGAGCACGTTAATGAGGTAATCATTTGTATTGAGTACTTACGTAAGAAAATTCTCTTTTGTTAGAGCTGTGGTGTGCGTGCTTCTGGGCGCGGGCATGGACGTGAACGCGCGCACGGCAGCGGGCACCGCGTTGCACGAAGCGGCGCTCTGCGGAAAGCTGGAAGTGGCGCGCGCGTTGCTACAAGGCGGCGTGGACCTGGCGGCGCGCGACGCTCAGCGCAACACCGTCATGGACCTTCTGGGCCAGTTTCCTCCACACGTCACGCACGACATCGTCGCGCTCATACGCAGTGAGTAATATTGTATCCTAACCTACTACCTCATTTGTAAACTCGCTATACGAAGTCAAGTCATTCATAAAGAGAGATGTTCATAATTGGGGCATGTAAATGGTAAGTGCCAAAACTGATTAAACGACATTTTTATTATAAAAATTATGAAAAAATCATCATTGATTGCTTGTTCAATGTTGCAGCTATGGTACTAAACTTTTTTTCTTACAAATTCTGTTGAAAACATTGAAAATATGGAGAATCTTCAAAAAGACATGTTGTTTCCAAAAAACGCCCCAAATACCATGGATAGTACTCAAAAGACTGCCTAATAACCGTCATTTTCTTACCGAGTTACGACAGATAATTCAAAATTATTGTAATAAACTGTACTATTATATACTATCGATTTCTCCGACATTTATTGCATAGAACATGTTGGCCTCACGACGATGTATACGGCCACGCTCTCTTTTGACCATCATAGCAATTATACTGTCTACAGAAGGCATAGAGCGATTTCACACCATTGGTGTTATCAAAAAGAACGGTTTTCGCGAGGAAAAAAAATTTTTTTTTTTGACACTTCGGACGTTTTCCATTGACATGCCTCAATTATGAGTGGTTTAGACATATCAAATTAATATCACACCAACACCGTACTTACAGAGGTTTCCAAACTGTGGTTCGCGAACCCGTGAAGAGTTTGGAAAGTTATTCCGTATTGGCGGATTGTGAGGTGAAACTTTGTATTTTTATTGTATTCTGGCATTTTCATTTGTTATTCATTATGAAAGCAACATTCATAAACAGACAGTTGGGTACAAATAGTGTACGAATAGAGTGCGGTAATGGAAGCTTATCGTTTATTAATTTTACTCTTGTTTTTCAGACGAATTAAAAGATTTGCAGACGTTTCTTTATCAAACAACGTACATGGTTCACAAATCTCAATAACTATCCCTTGCAGTTTTAATTTAAATTACATTTCTTTATTTCAAAACTTTCCATTGGAGTTGTGGAGATCCTTCTCATAATATAAAAAAGTAGTCTAATCATAAATTTATAAACGGAACTTCTAAATAACCTCCATCTGTTTGCCCTTATGCTGCTCATAATCGATTACATTTGCATTTAAAATCGATTGTTATTGTTGTGTCAAAGTCAAACTCAATACCATTCACTTTATGTGCATCAAACACGAAGGTTAATCAAATGTGAAGAAAATAAATTGTGATAACAATTACACTAGGCATACATTTAATACGCACGAAACCCCAAGCGCTGTTGCTTATGGTGGCATTCTTGTTAGCAATTGTCTACTCTATTTGAATGCCATTTAAAAACTGAACATATAACCTATGTTATGAAGCCACGTGATTTATTAAACGAATAGTTAATTTAAAATAATTAAATTATTTTTTCTGGGAATAAAATAACATGTAATTCTTGTATGTTTGTGTTTGTTTGTAATCAGACTTTTGGAAAAGGAATTCGCGATATGAAAAAATTTAGGAAAAGCTACCTTAGTGCAATCGTGCAGTATTACTTGACTCTTTATTGTAAATAATGGCCATAACTTGTGGGGTTTGATTGGTTACCCATATTTTACTATAATATCTCATATAAAAAGAATTTCACCTTACTGTCAACCTGAAGTTCGTGTATCCGACCTTACATTTTATTTAAAGAGAATATTCGTGTAATGTTAGTGTATTAAATCTCCATACGTAAATAGGCAAAGTCAGAATCCCATCATACGTTAGTAGAATTATTTTTTCTTGTGTGTTGTCTTCTAATGGCTCAATGTTTATAAACCATGTTTAATTATAAAAGTACTAACAATTTGTAATGCGTATCTACGCGTAATCTTACATCTGAGTGACGCTGTTGTCTTAAAATAATGTTCGAATGACTGGCAAGACACCCACGTTTATATTTATATCACCTACATTACGTTTATATCTCGCTTTCATCACATTTAGTATTATTACCGATTAATGCAAGCATTTCATTTCTCAAGAAAAAGAATCCTGAGTAGTGATTTGGGAGTAACATGTTGCTGATGCTGCTGATACAACATTTTCGTACAAATTTGACGTATACGCATTGTCAAGGATAGAACAAGGATTTCCAAACTTTTTAACTCGAGGACCGCTCTTAGAACGCAGGCGGACCAACTACTTGTATTACAAAGAATTTACCACTTTTTTATTACATTTATTAGATGTATATACAATATTATTACAAAGGTATACCTGACTACAACTATTTTAATATTTGCTTCAAATATTACTTCAAATTAACGAACAAAATAAGTATCTTTAAAAAAATAATGGAGAAATATATGAAAAGGAAATGAATTTACTTATCATACTTGAGATAAATATAGATTTGGAAACAATATCAATTATGAAACTTTTTAACTCCTCATTCTTGGATTATTTTTTTTGTGTTAGATGTGGGAAATTGCTATTGACCGACAATATGTTCTCACTTTGGATCGAACGTTGATATCTCTGTTACATTTCAATGCTCGTCAGATCCCGGAGCGGAAAAAATATGTCTCGAGTCCAACCGCGTGCCTGGCAAAAACTCTTCGCAGTTGCGTGCCAACCGCGTGTCAAACCTGGCTCGCGGCCTTAGTTTGGAGACCTCTGTCGTAGAATCAAATTGTGACCGGAGTTAATGGGTAGCATTGTATCATCTTGGGAATCCTCCTTCCAAAGTTTGGAGTTCTCCGGAAGTATTTTGATTGACGCGTAAGAAATAAATGATGTGTTTTTTTTTAAATTTTAGAACACCGCAACGGGGGCGCAGGGAGCGGAGTGTCCGAGTCTGAGAGTTGCGGGGATTCTGTGGGCGGAGGAGGCGGCAGCGAGCGCAGCGGGGAAGGGCGGGACGGCCCTTTGCCACCTATTCCCGTGCCGCCCGCTGACCCTGCGCTGGGCTCGCCCTACGAGAACGTCCGCGTGGCCCCTCGTTGCCGAGGGGGTGGAGGTGGCGGTGGATCCCTCGGAGGAGACAGCGCTTCGCCCGGCACTTCGCCCACGCATTGGGAATTCTATCACCACATGCACCACCACGGGCAGAGGGACGACTCCTGCAGAGGCTCAGGCGTCTCCTTGTGAGTGATGACATAGTATATGCATGTATATCTTCCGTTTACCTACACGAGGAGGAGAAATGTGATATCTTTTTGACCATGTGAAAGTGACGACGAGCCGGGAATGTGTTGGATCAGGCTATCCGGGGTTTTTGACCGAGGTAGAAATGGTGTGCAATTGTGAAAGTCGAAGGGGTGGTATAGTGATTAACACTTCTGCGATTAAAACAGGTTCGATTGCTGGCTTGTCACAATTTTCATCTGTCCGAAAGTTGTCACATGATTTACGTACTGTTCTTTAAATATAACAACTCAACGAACGTATTGGTAGTCACATTTGCTCGGTGGTTCGCAAGATTTTGATGATTCGATGTACTGTGCTCAAAGTCTGATGAGCTCATGAAGTTTAATACATAACTTAACGTCCAGAACGTATCCCTGGCCCACTCAGCCTCCTGTAAAACAAATACAAGGTATCTCTTGGCAGTGAATGCTGCCGAAACATAATGCTGGTCACATCTTCTATTACTCATCTAGAATCTCCTCTATAATGAGATTCCAGTGTCGTACAGCGGTGGTCTAGTGGTAGCTTCTTCGCTACCTCGATACCGTTGTGCGGTAGAGCGTGAGTTCAAACCCTGCTCGGCCGAACTAGGTAAGGTTTTCAGCTAGAGAAATATCAGTTGTGTACCATAAATTCCCCGGCAATCCAACATCTCTGCTTCCCAGTTTCCTCACTGTAGGAACGATTATTTGGAAGAGCAGGCCTCATCGACTGAACTTCGCCGTAAAACATGAAATAAATAAATAAAATTATTCCATGTACAGAAATGTAACCAATGAAAGCGCGTGGATTTTCTTAAGATTGTTTTAGGGTTATTTTAGAGCGACAGAAAGGTAATATTAATATTTTGTTTAAATATGTAAAAATAATAATAATTCTTTTGTCTGCAGAGTGGTTAGATTTCGCTAAATTATTTTAATGCGTTTGAATGCAATTCCAAATAATAAGCGTTTATTTATTGAGAGGTATTTATCTTGGCGATGTTTCCTTGTAATTTGGTATCGTTTATACTTTATAAACTTGCGTGGAATGAAATAGTTCATTTTGAATAATTTCTTCTTTAATTATGTAACTTCAACTCGCGCACTGTGAAAACATCATTCATTTTTACACCCCCTTGAACCAATAATTGTATGTAGCGCACCGTTTGTTTAACTTACTAACTCCCCCTCAGCAGCACTTTTCACCGTCACTCTAATAACTCAGAAACTTTCCCTCTCGCCCTCCTCCTCCTCCACCTCTTTCTCTTTTGCATATGCTCCGGAGTTTTACCTGCGTTCAGATTGACTCTGCCAGCCAGCGTGCTCTTCCGCCACTTGCTAATAAAGTTGTGTTGCACTTGTTCCGTCGCAAAGCGGTTTCTTCGCGCGGGTGACGTCACCGCCCTTCTCACCGCCTACTCTTTCCTCTGTAACCACTTTACGCTTCCGCGTTTTTAAATTTTAACGCTTTCGCCGACTTTTTTCGCACTGTTCCACTTCCGTGACTTCGCCTCGATTACCCCTCTGTTTGTACCCTCAGCTTCTCTCCGCCCCTTTTACCTTCGCTGCAGGCGTCTCCCTTTACTGAACGTTGCGTCGCGTGCCACGATACAGTTGTAATACATTGATAACTGCATTTATGAAGTGTTCTGTACGGAATTTTGGGCGTTTATTGTGCTTCGACTTGGTCACCGGGATCGCGAGTGGTAGGATCCGA
The DNA here is from genome assembly GCA_002313205.1 of Laupala kohalensis. Taxonomy (NCBI): domain Eukaryota; kingdom Metazoa; phylum Arthropoda; class Insecta; order Orthoptera; family Trigonidiidae; genus Laupala; species Laupala kohalensis. Next base: position 646,789 of record NNCF01127410.1, on the reverse strand, counting down.
GTATTTTGAACCATAGTACACTGAGGAATACCGATGTTACTCCAGCGTGAAGAAGGTCGCCCGAATCGTTGCGAGAAAAAAATCCTCTTGTTAATCTTCAAACAGAATAAGAAAATATGTAAGAGTCAATAACCCGCTTACCCCCCCCTCCCCGGTCCAAAAAAAAAAGAAGTGTTGTTGCATTAGGGAATTTATTTTTGTTTTGTGTTTTATATTATTTTTGAATAGGATATAATGATCCCAAATGTTGACTACATTATTCTGAGAAATCTCAGTGTTTTAGATCTCGTGAAGGGTTTTTGAAATTATGTCTGTTTCTACACGCAAGGCGATAATATTGAAAATGGGAAGTTCGTTTTAGGTTCGTGAATCAAATCGAAAAGAAATTAATTCTTTAATATGACAGCTCTTTTCTTTTTTGGGACGGGTGAGGGACGGGTTATGGACACTACATATCTTCTAATTCTGTTTGAACATTTTAACGACTTTTGGATTTTTTTCAACTTTTGGGATATTTTCGTTAATAAGGAGTTGTATTTTACTTCATTTCAAATTTATGTTGTTGTTTGTTTGTTTTTTTTGTTAATTTTCGGAAAATTTCATTCTGAACATTTACTATTGGAAGGTTTTTACGCATGACAACCCCTTTTCTAGATGAGAGATAACGTCCTTGCTTATGGATAACAATGAAATTATCTACTTGGGGATAGCGATGTGCATTGAAGTAACTCTTCAATAGCTTGTTGACCTGGCGACCAGTAAGAATTGTCTATTGTAAATAATTGTTTATTGAAAATCTTTTGCTTTCGCCACGAAGTCGTGTTCTCGTTATTTAAACTCGGTGTTTGTGTCTATTACAGAAAATTGTTATGGCGTGAGTCGTCAATTTTAAAAACAATTGACTGTCATCATGCATTCTTTATGCTTTGAATTTATTTTTAACAGTATTATCAAAGAACAATTAATTTCAAATTTATTTATATTTTCTTTATACATACCAAGTATCTCGGCCTTTGGTCATTTCCTGGGTTTTCTTATCTCATTTTCTCATTCCTCAATTTCTATTCTCATGAATTTGATGACTTTTTCTCTCTGTCCTTATATTCTCTTATCGTTTTCTTCTTCTTTGTATTCCTATTAAAAAGTAAATATAAATTAATAAATAATAAATTTCAAGTGAAAGTTCCAAACTCACTCATAAGTCAATATTTATTTCTCAATATTTGATTTACACATCTGTGTCAATATTTCTTTTGTGAACACTATTTCAAATCCTTTTACTCCGTGCAACGATTCCCTTCATAGTACACGAGGATGCGTATAAATTACCCTGCTAGTGCATCGACAAAAAATTGCTATTATATTCCCTTTCTCTCCCTCTGTCGTGGGTCGCCTCAACAGCCACAGATGCTTGGTCATATCCCGCCAGCATTCCTCCCGATGGCTCTGCCTTGCGACCAAGTTTCCAGTCGGCGCGATATCCATAAATTTGTTTAACCTGTCGCAACCTGTGCATAAATTATTCGCTCAATCGGCCGCATAACAATGGACAGAAGCGACTGGTTCTGCTGTTGCGTGGGAGGGAGATGAAGGGCTTGGGGGCAAGCGACGGCGGTGCTGGTGGTGTTGTCACCGACGGCGGGGTTCGGGGTGGGAGCCGCCTGCGGCCGACGTGGCTCTCTGAGAGCGATCTTCCGCGCCGCTGGTGCGCGAGAGCTACCTGCCGGCTGCCGAGCTAATTAAACTGGTGCGCCGTTTTTTTTTTCTTCCTTTTTGTCGGGGCCGCGGCAGCGTGGCGCTTCTGGGCGGGGATGGAAGTTCGCTGCGGTCGTGGCTACCGCTGGCTCTCTGATTTGCCGCCCTCCGCGTTTTGTATCGCGCTGGGCTGACTGTGTTACCGCCTCCGCCGCCGTCTGTCGGTAGCCAAATAAAGAGATTTTCGAGGGAAAGGATTTCGACGTTTTCAATGCTCTTGTGTTGAGGTCGGCCAGGTGAGCGGCGATTGACACTGTGACGTTCACTATAGCAGGGTTTCTTTCTGAGGGTGGGGAGATGGAGAGGAGTGGGAAGTTGCACATGATGCTGGATCTCATACGTCGGATTTGGAGTAGACAGAAATGATATTAATATTTGTCTATATCCACGACACTGAATCCTCTTTGTTGAACAAGTAAATCGTTTGGTCCTGGATTAATATTCTTGCAGGTCCTGAACATATAAGTATGCATACGAGTCCGATCAACTACCCAATGTACATTAACTATCCAATGTACATACATATAGTAATTTCTAGCGTTCGTTTATTCTTTTTGAAATTTCAAATATGGTCAATAATACTATTGTAACTATTAAAAATTTCCCAAAACTACAAGAATATTTATTTATGTTATATTTATACAATAAATCCTTGAACAGTTTTTTTTTTCAATTTGTCATTAATTTATATAGTATTGAGCGATGCTTTAAAGTGGCTCTTCAGTTTTTATTTATTTTAATAGTTTATTATTATATACCGATTTATTATTAAAGACACGTAGAATGTTGGTATTAAGTATTATGCATATATATTTTGTAACTATATTCTCACATTCTTTCTGTTACTCCTAATATCTGCGATGTCCTATTTTATTAGGAAATTTTGTTCGATTTTATTTCTTCTCCGTTTTTCTGTAGTGTCGTGAATTTGTTTTCTTCCCCGCGGTTCTTCTTCCCCAAAAGGCTCCTTAGTGGTGCTTAATGCCATATCGTTTATTTGTTTATTTTCTGATCTTACTAGAATTTAAGAAATCTTTTAATTCGAAGTAACATTTCTTTTACATCATTGCTTCGTGTGTTCAAGAAATTCCGTTAGTCTCTAACAGGTGATCGATCTTTTCACTTATTTATATTCTTAATTCAAATGTTGCATTCTTTACGAGCCAATTTCATGGAATGAAATGCTTTAAAGCAGAGGTCGCCAAAGTGGTGGTCCCCAGAGAAATGTGGAATATACTTACTCATCACGTTACGTTATGTTTTAAGATACATTGAAACATAATTCAATTCAAACAATACGTGAAAAGGAGGAAGCTCTCGAATGCGATCCAGGATCGTGAGCGTTCTGTTTATCATGTCAATTCGTTTATTTCCTGGAAAGATTTGCTTAAAAGATTAAATTTATCTTCAACATTAGATAAAATTAATCAATATGTTATGGATAAGAAAACTGAACGCCTTTTACGTTATTATTTCAAAGAATCGTAGATGTGATTCTGTTTTTGGCATGCAACAATCTTCCGCATCAGGGCACAGGTGAGAAGATAGGGTCTCATAATAATGGAAATTTTCTAGGCTTAATTGAGTTATTAAGTAAATATGACTCTTTGTTGATGGATCATTTAACAGTTTTTGTTTATTTTGTTTATTTTACTATGGTTTATTAATAAAGCTTTCATAATTTGGTTACAATTAATAGTTTCATTTTATTTAACTAGATACATTTTATGTGTTCTTAGATCACAATTTTTTTAATAAATATGTTTAACACTTTAAAAATCCTATTAGTGGTCCGCGGGATTACTAATTTACTGGTCCGTGAGGTCAAAAAGTTTGGCGACCGCTGCTTTAAAGGACCCAACATTCGAAATTTGAGAACTGTTTTTCTTACGCCAGTATTTTGAATCCAGTAGTCAATATTTTTTTCGATATAAAAAGAAGACAATGAAGAAAAAAAACATTTATTGTACTGAAAAAAAGTTACAATAAAAGTTACAAGAAACAACTTTATTACGAATGATATTTCTCATTATTTGTCGTTAATCGCGTGTTTTCTCCTTTTATTGAATTGTCTTTTCGGTCCAGTTCCCTTCGCGAGTTTTACCCCCAGACTCCCATTTTAGACTTCGCCTCTGGGAGCTCGTTGGTTGTTTTCACCCTCAGACGCTCTGTGGGAGTTCGTTTCAGATAGTCCTCAATCGTGGGTGCCTCCAAGACATACAACAATGTGTCGCAGTTATTCGCATCTTCGAATACTTAGACTTACGACTTACTCTATTAATGTTATCTCACATACACACACAAACCCAACAATACAACAAAAGTTAGTTCATACTCAGGTTTAGATTATTTTCATATTCTACCCTAGGTTTTCTATCTTTTAAGATACTGAAGCAAACAATAAATTTCTTTCGTTTTTTTTGTGGGGTTTTACGGCTCATGTCGACATCAAAGGTCATTGGAGCCCGAAAAACTTGTACAGGTAAGGAAAATGCAGTTACGCACTAGGGAGAGCCAATATGACTCTCCTCGCTTGTGGGACTCGTCGAATAATTCAACCCTACCCACTAAAAACCCTCCTGATATACAACACACCAAAACATATCTCACAAAACACATCAAATCGAGGGGGGGCTAAAATGAAGGAGGTACATAACATGAGGGGGGGACAAAAAATGAGAGGAATGAGGAAAATGAAAGATACCCTAGCCTTAATAGCGTCATGATCGAAAGGAACAAGAAGCGACCAAGGGAGGTCAGTATAGATAAAGGAAGGAGCATGGCACAAGTAAGTGGAAGTAATGCCAGACTCAGCTCGGGACCCCGTGTTCGCCAAACACGTACTTACTAGATGTTAGTCCCCTGGGGCGAGGTAGGAAAATGAAAGATACCCTAGACCTAATGGCGTCGGGATCGAAAAGAACAAGAGGTGACCAAGGGAGGTCAGGAAAGAGAAAGGAAGGAGCATGGCACAAGTAAGTGGAAGTAATTCCAGACTCAGCTCGGGGCCCCGTGTTCGCCAAACACGTACTTACTAGATGTAAGTCCCCTGGGGGAAGTTTCTTTCGTGTTATTATATAAATATATTAATAGTTATTAAACAGATCGTACTTATCCGTAACGTAAAAAGAAAGAATACTATAACGAATATAAACTTTTAAAACATCAAGTAAAAAACCAACGAAGCACTAATAAAAAAATTTCAAGAAACTCATCATGTTACAATGTACTACTATGAAGAGTTTCAAAAACATCCTGGTGTTGCTACAGAGCGTTATTCGTAATAAAAGAAGAATTTTTATAAGTTATTTTAAATTCTCTACGAGTACATCGTTAAAACTAATTTTTCAACTATTTATTTATTTTTGCATTTTGTGATGACGTATTCTCAATGAAATTGAATTTTGAATCTAGATTTCCAACATGAAAAACTCACTTGTTTTCACGTCGTGTCGCGTTTCAGCGACATTTCAAGTACGAGGAGATTTCTATTCCTCTGGGCTTCTCTCCTCCGAGTCAACGCTGCCCTCCACTTCCTCTCATCTACTTCGCGCTCACGCGGCTTTAATTTCGTGCAATCGCCATACTAAGCGTAATTGGAATGTGGAAATGTGTGCAGTGCGCCTCGCGTATTGACGGGCGCGTAGTCTGCTGGGGCTAATTGAACAAAAATAGAACAACCAGCAGAATGGACTCATCCCTACGGGGGAATCATTCGGAGAAGGGAAGGGTGGGGTGACAGAGTTGGGAGGTGGTGCAGGATATTGACACTGTTTGTTCCCAGTGTTTGGCGCCGGTTTATATCTGTCGTTTTTAGGCGTTTTGCCAATACGCCGCAGCGCTGCGTTCGCGAATGTTTTTGATGCTGGATGCAATTGTGAGAGCGCGCGTGGTCTGAACCCAGGCCAGCGTAATACGTGGTGGGGAGGAGTGAGACCACTGATGGGATCACAAATATTTTGCATTGCGATCTCTGCCCTCACTGGTGGAGTGGCATGAGTCCACATTTTGCCAAGTTACTTTCCAACATATGCGAAAGGTTGTAAATGTCTGCGGTTTTTCTGTACTGTCTTTCAGATTTTTCACATTCACAAAGTTTTACTGTTTTATATTCTAATGCACCCTTTTATCGTTGGTTGTGAACAACAACGTGCATTATGATAGTTATAAAATAAGGATTCGGTACTTCTGATGCAATTACCACAATTTATTCTGAAAATTGTATGGCACAAAAATATACAGAACATTTACAGGAACACACAACTATCACAATACAAAATAAAAATATAAATCCCTTGCAACTGATTGTGCAATTTTACATTGGGCTCATTCTCTGGATCCGTGCATTTACATTTATCACTGATACAATAAATTATGGTAAAAAAATATCAAAGCAAGCACGAAATGAGCAATAGTTAAATCTTTTTTTCTGATGTTCAATTAACAGTTCTTTTAACACCTTTTCATCTCTTCTTTCTTCTTGAAACAGCCCCAAATTTTACAATAACTGCGACAGACTCGATTCCAATGAAACGTTCTCTTTTGCAAGATACTTGCTTTCACTGAATTACAAAATTAATGCAAGTCCCTAATTAACGTAACCACTTCGTACAATGTCCGCCTCACAGAGACGTATACTCACAACCAGCGTATTTTCTTCGAACACTGACCTTGACTCGACGACTGTTCCCAACGCGGCTTTCCACGTGCTACCTCGATTCGATCGGTTTTGCGGCAAATTCTTTCAATCACCGACGTGCGATTGTTTCCGGATTCGTACGTCTCGTAACTCGGACAACTTTTTCAATACGTAACTGGCTTCACTTGGAACCCTTGATAAACTATTTCTTACGCGTTTTACTTGGACGTTCCTTAATAACTTCGACTGTGATAAATAACACAAAAATTGAATTTTCGTAAATTGCGTCTTTACGCCCTCTCGAAATTAACAAATTCCAAAATCAACGTTTTGATAATTTACTAGAAATTCGGACCGGCTCGTCCCCTCTCAATAATTCATGTACGATTGAAACTTGATTCACACCGCCGATGTTCCGCGTAATAAATGAGACTAGGTCAACCGTCTCCTCTGATGCCTCGCGTAATAATGAGAGTGGATCAACCGCCTATTCCGATGTCCCTCGTAATAATGAGAGTGGATCAACCGCCTCTTCCGATGTCCCGCGTAATAATGAGACAAATACCTGTCGTGTTTCCACCTTCTCGGTACTAATCCCCACTCCTCCTAAAATTCATGCACAGCGCACTCCGCCAATCAATCGTCTCTTCCGATGGTTTCGCGTCACTAACCTCATAAGATATATTCACACTTTATTAGTTCTTATACTTGGATTTCAAAATCATTCGTCTGTGTCTTAACACTCGCAGAACGCACTCTTCTTGGCGCTTCGTTCAAATCGGCGTTATTGGTTTTTTGTCTCTATTTAAACTATTCTTACTCACATATATTTCTACATAAACTTGTAATATTCTCTAACGAATCCGGGTCGTTAGAATATTGAATGTGTAATTTATGTGATGCAAAATTATTTTTAGCTTTCAGTATTCATTCATTTCTCTAGAAAGGCCCAAATTAATTAATTAAATTTATTTATCCAAAAGACTAGTTTGGAGAGGAAAAAACGATCGTTCCTTGTTTACAAGAGGGTTTTCACCTTGTCCAACACCCGGTAGGCCACTATATTATATGGGAAGTGTGAGAATTTCAGCCTCACTAAAAAAAACTCTCCATAATGTCTGTTCTTGCAGGATTTTTTTTGTTCCTTGTAGGGTTATCTTAAAAAACCGTCCCTAAATGTATTATTATTTTTTTCCTCTTCTCGTGGAAAGATCCTCCGTCTTTCGGACTGAAGCACAAATTCTTTACTATCGCCGTCCAAATATTCCATGTATGAATGCAAATAATTTATTCTTTTCCTTTATTTAATTTCATCTTACGCAGAGTGAAGACTCCACTGATTCCTTTATTTAGATTTGCTTGCCGTTGGAAATAATTGAGTGTTTAATGAGGGCTTGATCTCTTCTTGGTTTTCTGCGGCGGCGTGATGCGAGGGGCAGGAAAGAATCACGTTACGCCTGGAATTCTGCTTCCCGCCGAGCGCCCGTGCGTGAACTGTTCGAACGGCGCTGGGCCAGTGCGCCTACTTCTCAGCCTTTCGGAATAAAATAAATCGCAGCGACTCAACATAATATTTTCGTCACTTCCAGTAACGCGTTATCTACTCTTTATGATTTACCTTATTCTTTCCCGACGGATAATACACACAAATAAACCAGAATTACCGAATAATTGTTTACTGTTTTTGCTAATATTCTTACCCTGTTAGATCATATTTACTGTCTAGCTTATAAGGAAATGATGAAACATTTTCCATGGAAGCTTACAGAATAAGATGGTTAGATTTAAATTACAAAATGGCTTGAAATAAATTACATGTATTAAGTTTCGTTTTTTTTTTTGTTTGTTAAAGTAAACTTACCATTACGTAATATTCTTAACATTACGAAGAATCAACAGTATTTTACACCTCATAGCTATTCCGTTATATTTTGTGAAAAAATCTCTCTGGAGATAACATTTCTTTTCATCTTTAAATTTACATCGGAGATTATTTCGTTCTAGATCAGCTATTGAAATATGGGTCGTGTTTACATCCTAAATAATATAAAATTTATTTATTAATAAAATATTATCAATGACAAGTAACAAATTTTAATAAATGATAATTATTTTCAAGATTCTCCTTTTTATCGTTTATTTTAAATGATTATATTAGAATTTCCATACTACAGACATGCTTTATGCCTTATATGTATTTCTTGCCTGTTGGTATCCCTGCTGTACTTCCCCTCCGCGACGTAATCCACCCGCGTGCGAGAAAGATGAGTGCCTCGTTCCACTCCTTCTATGGTTACGGTAGGGGTGACGACATTAGCAGTAGCAGCAGCAAATTAGCAAATTTATTCTTCTTACCTCGCCGCGCTCATTCGGAGATTCGAACCGGGCGTTAATTGACGGCGCAAACTGCAGGGGCGCTGCGGACGCCTCGCGTAAGGCGTTGAGGAGGGCCTTTGTGTGTTTGGAAAATGGGGTCTGCGGTCCGCGACATGAGATCCGTGCTCTTCACCCTCCACCATATTCTTAGACCTTCGGATTTTCTACGTGGCATAATTTCAAGAGGTAACCGCAGAGGAGAATATGAATCTCTAAACCACACCATTCAATTACGCGGGTGAGGACTTTGTGATACGTACCTCAATCGACACCAAACACTAACGAATTCTTCCGTTCCAATAAATATTGAATTTCTTTCCTTTCAATATGTGAAATACCAAGTGAGATTGTTACGCCTCACAAACTTTCTCTGAACACCCATTTATTGTTATTAACCATTTTCACAAATATATTAATGGATTACGTGTATTCTTTGACTCTCCGATTCTGTTTTAATTTCGTTATCTGAATTCGGTGTTCTATTATTTCCAATAGCATATACTTTCAATCGACTTTTAAATTAATACACGTTGAAATTAACATCACCTGTTACCTTGTTACCAGTTCTCCGATTTCTCCTTTTTCGCGCCTCTTATCCCACCATACTGCGGCGAACTTGTGTGTATAAGAATACGGAACTGAGTAAGCTTAAACATAAAAAAAAATATCTCGCCCCCTTCCGAGAGCATGGAGTCGCTCGCCGCCCTCTTAACGCCGACGTTAAGGAACGAAGCGAAGCATTAAGGTGAGCGCAAAGGAAATATACGTTGCAGTTCGCATTTAGATACAGGTGCGGTGGAGTACGAGTTTGCTAGGGGCTCTGGAGGGTATGCTGCGCGAGCGGTTTTTAATGAGGCGCTCCGATTCGCTTCGTCTTCACGGGATGTTGCGAGGATGTGCTTCCTACGGGTAGATGGTACGGGGCTCCTTCTTCATTTGAATTCTCCTTATTTATGGATACGAATCGAATTAGAATCCAAACCAAAAATAATATTATTATATCCAATTCCTTGTACCACAAATTCAACTAGCAATAATTCTTCCCTCGAATACATGAATATATATTTCGTGATACACATACTTGTAATATTCCAGTACATTAACTAATATCATGAAATAATAGATATTTGATTAAATATTTTGATAATGTGTAATATTACTTGAGTTCATGGAACTCTTCGTGAATTTTGTGCTAACAGATACTACCTCATAGTCGCTTTTTTAATTCGTATGTAGTGTCAATTTGTTATGGAATTCTCCATTTTAAAATCTTTAAAAAAAATATTTTTGTGAGGTACGACGTATTCATTTATGTTTTTGAATTGAAATNAATTTTTTGAATCCGCCTCTGCCTTAGGGCCCTTGATCGGAATTGATGGGATGGTCCCTTGCTTGCTTCCGGAGAGTAAATTAGTTTTTTTTCCTCCACGTGGTCATACGCAGTTTGTACTGTTTTTTGACAATAAATTTATGTATTTATTTATTTATAATTAGAGCACACATGAATGTCACTAATGTCTGTAAATAATCACTTAGTGGAATCATATACCTTTTGTAGCCTCCAGGCTGTGATAATTCTATTTTTACAGGTGGAAACAATAGACACAGGTGTAATTACAATTGATACCTACACGTGATGTGACTCCTTGATTTCCAGAGTGATACAGTTTTTCTTTTTTTATGGGGTGACTTTTTTATGCCTCTGTCCTCACAAGACGTAATATCGCTCGCATATTTCGAATATCGAAATAAAATTTAGCCTGAAGATCTCATATCCTCCTGTTATCCCGTCCATGTAAATGCTCTAGTTTATTATCTATTTCAACGTGCTTATCGTATGCGCCTCCAAGTTGACCGTGCTGGCGCCTGGGGGACGCCTGCTTTCCTCACAGTTGTTATGCGTTCAGTAGTGGAGACGCCTCCAGCGCGTTGTCCTCCCCTCGAAAGCTGTTGATTCTCACCGAATGCTCACGTTGCTTTTCGTTGCAACCTACCGCGGACACCCCCGCGGCCAACCCTCCGACAGATTTCTACTTCACTTCATTCGTTTGTGATGTAATCCTTTTTTGCCCCAGGACTTAGCTCCTAGGGTCGAGGTGCAAATTCCGAAGTTGACATGTGTTTTTATCATCTGAAATCGTCTAAATGGAAGATGGCTATTCCAGATACGAGTTTAGTGTCTGTGGAGTGTCAGGTACTAGAGAAATTGGTTTTCTTAACAGGAGTTACAATTTTAACATGAATATAAAATTGATAAAGTTATATGTGTTAAGAATTTTGATTTTGTTTTGTTAGTTTTTGTTTGTAGTCTAATGAAAATTTTTTGTATATGACTTCCGTGTTTTATAAGGTTTATTATCATTATGAATATATTATTGCGCCCAGCTCCTTATTCATCTAACAAAGTATTTTTAATATCGCCCTAAACGAGGTTTTTAAAAAGGTGTTACGACATGGAAATTGTGAATAGTTACTTTTCACGAGTAGTTTTCTTCAATTCATAAAACTTTGCTTAATCTCTCTATCGAATGTTTTCCATTTAAACAGTATTTACGTAAAAAATGGATTGGAAGTTAGGTGGGTGTTAATTGTCCTCGGCACTTTATTTACTTCCACGTTACACTTGCTTCCTCATTTCATTCTTCTTCCCCTTTCAATTTTATTTTCTACGAACCGTCTCTACTCCCATCCGAACATACCATCTGCTGGTGTTTTCATATTCCCCACAGTGAGGACTCTAAAATGTCCCGAGGCGCACAGCAGCGCTCTTTGTTTATTAATTAAAGATGGAATTATTAATTGTTGGGACTCCATGGCCTGAAGGAACGGAGGTTACTACTCGGCGTGCTTGCTGGTATGGTAAGGTTACAGTTTATCGCAGTGCAGGCAATACTTGTCCAAACGCATCAAAAGTAGAAAAAAAAATTAATTATGTTATTAACGTGTAAGGTCGTAATATAAATATTAAGAAGCATTTAATCTAGATGTAGTAAATTTGTTTAATCCCAGAAGAAGTATGCTGGACGTAAAATACGATAATACTATTATATTGCGCTTGAATGGTGCATCTTCAATGAAGGGTTTCTTTTACAGTGATATCACAATATAATGAGAAAGATATATGATGTATTGAAAAATGTCCATTTGAAATTATTTGATGATTGAACCTAGTTTTTCGTTGTCTTTTGTTTCACAAAAAATACATTTTATTGACTGGTAGAAAACAATGTCATTCTTTTATTGTACAAAGCATGAAGGTGCTATGAATTTCCAAGAAAAATGTTTTACCGCTCATATGTCCATCACTTTCCATCGTTGCGAAACTTTGCAAAAACTTTTCTCTAGAAACAAAGTATGAAGATCTGATGAAAAGTCCAAGGGTCTTTTCAATACTGATTTTTATTGGGCTCCCTTGTTCAATAACGTGAATCATCTTCAGAATCTTTAGAAATGTCATACCCATGAAAAATATTGGATACTTCAAAATCGGTTTCTTCATTTTGCGTAAATTTTGATGTTTTTTGTGAAGTTTTAAGTTTTGTTATGAGTACATGGTTTGCGTAAAAGATTATTCGATTTTACCATTCCTTACAACCGAGTACAAATGAGATGATTGAATCTGCCGAGTCAAATGTCGCGCTATACATCGTACTCTTGTCCTCCGCATCGCATACCCTCGCCGCTGCGACGCGCGCCCGTTAGGGAAATCCGCATCACGCAACGAAGCTCGTAATAATCGCATCAGGTGTTACGCGCTCACCGACGCGTCCGGACGGCTGCTGCCCCGCGGTTCTATGTCCCCGTGACTCATGAGTCCCCGAAGGCGACGACGGAGACTCCATGGCAGCCTCAGTCCTCAGTCCTCAGTCCACGGCACACGTTACAGACACGTTCCCCACACTTCTCCAGAATAGGTCCTTATTACGTTATTTTCAGGCACTAAACAGTCATACTACATTTAATGAACTTAATTTCATAGAACTATCAAGAAGAGTGTTTCTATATTTATTTTGAAATCTAAACTATTTTTTATAGTATGATTTGTCTTATTTAATCTCATTTATAAATATATTCCAGGTAAAGTTAGAAAATTTCTTTACCTAAAAACATATTTAGAAGAGAAGTATGCATTTCGACTCAGGTAGATTAGAAGACTGTGATAGTTTTCGTTTCTAAGAATGAGTCTATAGAAAATAATATATGGTGCAAGACTGTGAACACGAATCCTTTAATAGAAATTCAATTCATAGAATATTATATAAATTTAAAATCGTTATTTAGTCGATGGAAATTCAATTATTAAACAGACAGAAACATAAAATAGTTAATATACCACCTCGGGTAATATTTCTTTGGATAATGGTTTGCCAAAGTTAGTCCCATATAGGATAACAATTTCCTCCCAGCACGACCCACAAAGAATATAGTTTTCTAAATTTATCGTGTCAAGTCTTTTTGTTTTTATTTCAGAGAAAGACTTCGATGCCGCAACGAAAGGTAAATGTCCAGTTCCGGACTAACTTTACAATAACGGGAAGTTTTCTTTTTTCAATTTTCTCTCGAGATGCACATTTGATTATGGGATTTATAATTTTTTATGGGAGTTTTAAACTGGATGCTCAAAATGTTTAACAGTGCTTTATGGGAAAAATGCTTGCTTCCAATTCTAAGCTTTTGTTGATCTATAATGAGAACCTCAGCCTCAAATGAGAAACGCGGTTTATAGTTTCGAGTATGAATTAGCGTTACTATCTGTCCACATGTACATATTTGAAAAACTATCATATTTCCTTGTCATTGTAATTGAGACTCACCGTGAAATGCTTAACGGTAAATAGTAATGTGTACTTCTTATCGTAATGTGAATCAATAAGTTTAATCCAAAGTGAAAAAGTCAACATGTCACCTTGTAGGCCCCGAAGGTGCCCACGGGGTAGTTTACGAAGGATAGTTACTAAACCTCGGCACAGGTGTGGAGGAGATGTGGCCATCATCTCGCTCCGGCCGGTTGGATCGCAGGATAGACCCGGAATTCATTTTACAGCAGGTTGAGTAGGCCTGGGAGTCAGTCTGGATTTTGAGATGTAATGGGAAATTCCACACCCCTCGGAAGATCGAACCGTGAGCATCGAACTCTGGGCAGCCTTTAATCCATTGCTTTCAAAAGTGTTTTGAAAATAACGCGTGAATCCTTGTTTCTTCCCACAGCATATCATCCGAAGGCAGCATGTTCGCGCGTCCATGTGCACCCGACAGCGCTGGGTCGCTGGGAGGACCTGAAGATGCAGACCGCATGAGTGTGTCTTCGACAGCGTCATCGACGGGAGGGCCGTCGCCACGCGAGCGGGTGGGCTCCGCCGGGCGACCGGAGCCCAGCCAGAGCATCTATATGCCCATGGCGCCGGCACACCACCATCCGCACGCTCGCTCGCCTGGCTCCGCTTCCAAGGTCTCGGTAAGTGATTATTATGATATAGGAAGACTCTTTCCATTTCCTGCCTTGAAAAGGATGGTGCAGTCTGCGCATGCGTATTCCTTACTTGCAAACGTCTTCTGCCGACCCTTAACCTGCTCACACTCTCCCTCTGCTGACCCTATCCAGATGTCTTGGAGCGGCTCTCGCGCTACTGGGAAATGTGTCAGCTATCATTTCATAGTTGTGCACTGCTTCAACGTAAAACGTTTCACAGAGCAGTCAAAAGTCCTGTAGGTGAGCGCCCAGCGGAAATACCACAGAGAGACATTTTTGCAACCCAATACTTTCTTATTTTATGAAGCGAACGGCGACTAACTGCTTTAAAATTATTGAAATTATCACACTATATCCCCAAAAGATCTTAGTTTTTTATTTTCAGCGTTAATGTTATTTCGTTTTATGCAGTTGGTTTCTCGGAGTCTTTCTTCAACCGCAATCGTTCTCCTCCTCACGAATTTAACGTACTTAGAAGACGTCGGAGCATTATACAGATCTCGAACCCCCAGTAATATGCGTCAAGAATCTCTGTCATCCAATATTCTGATGTTTTTATTAGGATCGTTTTTACCTTCAAATTATGTGCAAAACATGTTCTGCTAACAGCTGTTAGATCAGTTAATTGATGCCAGTAATTGTTAGTGTAGCAGATATTCAATTTTTAATTTATCTATACACCTACCGTATACAATGCAAAACTGTTTCATTCATGATTTCGGTTTAAGAATTTTTCCTTCAATATGGGATATGAAACAAAAAATGGACGACGAGGGAAGTACCGTGTGCCGGAAGTACCGTTATTTATGTTGTGAAGGGAAGAACCCCGTTCTTCTCCTACTTTTACTATCTTTATTTTCTTTCTGTATATATCTTGTGCTTCCGAAAATTTGACCTACTAACTTCCACGGTTTCAACCTGCAATGATAGGAGCTTTGCTTCTTGATCCTGTTCCGTTACTTTTCTGAGCTACGTGGACACCGTGTGTAATTGGATTTCGTGGACGACCTTTTTCGTAGCCTTCAGTTGTCTGCGGAGTCGTTGGGCGCTATGAAAAGGGTCGGGATGAGAAAGTGAAGGAAAGACTCAATGCCTCCCCAGTGGAGATCAACGCTCTGCAGTGAAACAGGATTTCATATTTTCCTCTCTTTTTAAGTGCTGGAGTGTCACTAACAAGAATTTTATTTCCTTGGTGTTCCACAAAAACGAGTCACAATAAAATTGTAGTATTTTCTTTTAGTTTATTTCTTAAAATAGTTTCCGACACTGATGTTGTGAATATGTTTTTTTAAATTCATTTTGGTACAAGTATTTACTGCTCATATTATAAATATTTTTTCTATTTTTTTTTCGTTGATACTTGGACCCGTTTTTCTTATAAAGTTTTTGTATTTAATATTAATAAAGAAACTGGTGCATTACAATATTGCAGAGGATAATTCCACGTGCGTCATATATCATTTTGTAATACATTGTATGTGCAAAAATGATGTCCTATTCGAAGGTAAAGTTCCACTATGCGCAATCTCTGCGCACTGAGAGCAACATGACTTGCTCTGAGGATTTTCTCAGTGGAGGAACTGCACTGGCCGTCGTTGAGATTAGGTTAGAGCTTTTCACACATGCCACAACGCACACATTCAAGCACAGGTCAACACCGAGCAAAACCATACTTTTATTTCGCAACCATTAAGGTAGCCATGTCAGAATTGTGCATTTATTTCCTATACTCCCCCGATGGAGCGGTGAACTCGCATAGAGCAACCGGACTCGTATATGCCCGGTTTTAGTGCGCACCAGCGTCAAACGTCATATGTCATATGCCAGTTGAATCCTCTTCCAACTTTTCCACTTAGATAATTATCCCTATATATTTAACAATCATCGTGTATTTTTGTTCTTATTAGAGGTGGTGTTACTTGCTTTCAGCCGACACCTCCAAAGAAGCCGCCTCGTCGCAACCTATCTGTGTCTCCCACGCATCTGCAACCGGCGGGACTCATGTCCATGTCATGCGACGGCGGGGGAGGCCCTGGAGGAAGCGCGGGCGCCTACGAGTTCCTGTACCTGGCACGCAGCGGCATCAGAAGTCATGGAGATATAGAGCTGGAGCTGGAAGTGGGTGGCGGCGGTGGGGGTGGGGGTGGAGGCGGAGGCGGCGGGGGTGGCGGCAGTGGACGGAGAGACGCGGCGCTACGGCGTGGAAGGTCCACGGACCAATATGTGGACATGAGAGGTCGGGTCGGCGCGCTGGCCGCGCTCGAGCAAGGAGAGGCCTTCCAGGTAAGATTACAAGTCACCTGTGTGTTGCATTTGCTGTTTGTTGCTCTCCGTTTACGCTGTATTTGTGTGTCAGGAGGAGATGAACAAACAGAAAATGAAAGTTAATCGTATTAACTAATGTTCAGCGAATATGTGGCTTAAGTCAGGATTCGAATTAAGGGGAAAGTTGGGAATTTTCCCCCCTTTTTTCCCCTTTCTCCCTTCTTCTCAACGAGGGAAAAATAATTCCACCTCGATAATTTAGATTAATTTTTGCAGATACACGTAAGCTCTCGCGGACTTTCTTGTAGAACTCTTTGAGGCAAACAATATGGTCATGCATAGTTGTTACTTATCTCTAACCGTTCAGGCAGCGTAAGCAAATATAACTTTTTTTCGATTTTATCAATAATAAATTTATTGTCAAAAAACAGTACAGACTGCGTATGACCACGTGGAGGACAATAAACTAATTTACTCTCCGCAAGCAAGCAGGGGACCATCCCATCAATTCCGATCAAGGGCCCTAAGGCAGAGGCGGATTCAAAAATTTCAGCAAAAGTTCCTAGATAAGATAAAAAGTTAGCTGCGAGTTATAATACATATATAATGTCAATATGTTTGTAATTTAACGCAAATATGTTTGTAAATTTACATGTACAAGTTATTATCGAACTATAGATTATTCTGAGTATAGTGTTTAAAAATCATAAGAGTTGAAAAAACACTAAATTCACGATTTATTGTTACAATAAACACGCCCCTAGACAAAGCCTAGAGAACCTGTATGATAAATCCGCCTCTACCAGAAGGAAAAACGGAGGAAAACCCCGGCCAGGATGGGCCATTTTTCGACTGGAAATAGAAGTAAAGTAACCTTGTAAGTAAGAATATACTGTGCATGCAACCGCAGAAGAGTATACTGTGCATCTATCTAGCATGTCTCTTTTTTAACATTTATTAATTGTTTATTTTAAAATAAAATTGTGTAACTTATCCGTATCAATTAAGCTGTTATTATTCCATTAGTTGAGACAAGATACAATTTTTGCACATTTGATGTTTTCCAACGCTATTCCCCTCTCTTTGTAAAGACAGTCTTATTACACAGGAAATTGGTGTATGGACCATTTTGCTCTAGTATATGCCATATACGTTAATAAATTGTCCACCGTGGCATGTGACATCAGAAATTATTTGTCAATAACAATCTTTATCAAAGTTTAGAGTGAATATTGACGTTTGAATAAACATCACAGTCTCGTTATCAATTTTATCTGTACTTTAATAGTACGTGATATCTAATAACAAGGAGAAAAATGTTGATGTGTATAATAGACTTCACTAACTGTCTGAAGACACTTCACTCATTTTTTCATTTGCATTCTAGCATCATTTTGTTCGCATTTCAGGTGTCTTTTAGTATTCTAGTCAATTAACGTCTGTAATTTTTTTAGAAATAAGATAAATTCTTAAACATTGTGGTCCTGGGTGTTAAAAACAACAGACTGTTTTTATTAAGTATTTACATGTCCTGAAAGTTGTTTGTTTCATACAGAATTAGGTTTCGAGTAAAATAGTTATACAAACACAAAACTAGTTTCACGATTAAAATCATAACACAATACAAATGAATTGAATAGTGTTATAAATTTTATTTTTTTGTTTGTATAATGGTTTAGAGATCATTCACTTGTAGAAATTAGTCTGTTTGAGTTGGTCGTTTTAACTTTAGTTAACCTACACGCAGAATCAGCGCCGAATTTTAATAATACACATACATATGTTACATGCGTGGGTATTATGAAGAAACTATACCTATCTTTGTAAAAGTAGACTTCCGTGACCGATCGTCTGAGTCGTACAGACCTAAATATTAGGTCTGTACTAATGATTCGCATAGTGGTCTTGCTTTCTTGTCCAAGACCCAAGACCAAACATCCGGTGCAAAACGAAGACGAATACCAAGACTGTAGTATCAAGAACAAGATTTGGACTGTAAGGTAGTGATAATATAAGTAAATGCTATTTATATTGTATTAATATTAACATTTTTTGTACAATAAATTAATTCGAATATCTAAAGTTCATATACCATGTTTTTTCACCAAAAATATTAATGTCGATGTAAAAACAAATTTAAAAAGGCTCTTTATAATAATTTTTCATAATCACTATTTAATCCCATAATTTGTATCTAATATGCTAGTTCGCATAAATGCAAAAATATCTGCAGTATCGCATATGCTAAAAATATTATCTAAATCATGCGAGATCGATAACCAATGACCAAGACCAACAAGAACGGCGAGACCAAGATAAACATTAGTAGAACACGACCAAGAATACCGTAGTATTGGCCATGGTTTTGTTTAGCGAAACACTAGTCTGTACGACTGTGACATTGCTCTGAAAAATGCCACAGCATGATGGCCGATACGTTGGTAGTTTCATCTACTGAGACGGGGTTGGTCCCGGACAAAGAAGTATATGTATAATTATTGTTGTCAACCTACTTAGCCCCTCTACTGAGCGCGTCTCTCTTTGATACAGGCGTTTCTGGCGCAACGCCGCGAGGAGCTGGACGCGCAGGCTGCGGCGGCAGCGGCTGTGGCGGCGGGCGCCGTCATCCCGGCACCTTACGAGAACATGGCCATCCGAACCACCAACCCGCGACGGAAGCTGCGACGCCACGGCGCAGACCGCTGCTACGAACACCACGAGCCCGTGTATCGCACGGAGCTGGTCCCCGCCGCCGAACTGACCCCGCCGCCGCCGTCGCAGTCAGCGCATCCAGCTCCGGTACCTCTGTCCACGCTGCCGCCCCCGCCCGCCTCCTCGCCCTCAGCCGCCTCCAACGCCACGTCCGACGACAACGGCGCCACCTTCGTGTCCAGCGCGTACATCACGCTCAAGAGCTCTCAGGAATCGTTGCTGGAGGAACCGCATACAAGGTCACGACTCAAAAAAATGCAGGTGAGTTACATACTTTTCTCTTTTTTTTCTTTCACTCCTGTACGATTCAACTGATATTCAAGAACTACCTATTTACAAAGTAGGATGGGGTACAACATAGATGAATCGTCTGGAATAATTCGAGCTACAGTCAGGTTATCAATGTATTAATTCAGTGGTAGCCATCTGTGCTACACAATACGTTGAAGCATATTCGAAATACAACAAATAAAGAAACATAATTAGTGAAGTATTTTTAAATATAACATTAATTGGAATAAAATATTTATAAGGTTAATATTTCTCGAAACGTGTGTAATTTATTTAATCTTGAGCTTAACCAGTTCAATCATTATATTCGCGTCAAATTCACATTCAAAAGTATTTTGTTCATTAATCTTTTTTTTAATTTTATAAAATGTACTACTCACATGCTGCGGGAACGGCCTTTTGCCATAAAAAGTTACTGTCAAATTTACATCATTATTCATGATCTATTTGTATTAGCAATCCAGTTTTTTTAATAAGTTAAAATTTACAAAAATGTCTTGTAGACTATCGAACTTGCATCAACTTACTAGTCCTATGATTCGTTTGCGTATTTTATGTTATATGATCTCTATTTTTCGAAATAATGAAAATCGTGATGGACGCAATGAAAACCGCCAGTTGCAGATGCTATGTATTTCAGTGCACAGTGTTCCACGTGCTTCCAAGTATTCATCAATTATTCCACAATGAAGATCTGCAAATTGTGACATTATTTCCGAAATGTTCAAAAGTATGGCGATTACTTGCGATAAAATGTTAGTGGGGAGGTCATAGAGATAGGTCAACTTGCTTAGTTTTGCATTTTGGAAAATTTTAAGATCTTCAAAATGAAAAAATTGCAATAGAAACGGTATATTGTGTTCATGACATGTGTCGAGTTCATTTAGCAGCGATTCATGTCTCGTAACTTAGATGCTCGTAATTTACGTTTTGTTTCAAACACAATAATGCTCCTGGTAATCTCTTTTCTGAATGATGTAGAATAATTTCTCAGTGCTTAAGTTTTCCTCCTCGTCAAATCACCATTAAATTATGAAAAATTACGTACTGCATTGATTATGTAAGTTGTAGAAAAGAAATTGGACATACCTTAAAGGAAGGTGAACGAAAAACTAATCTCATCAATTGGTTATGTACGCTAAGTCGTACAATATATGGGATTTATTACTATAGGTAATTGTTATAACAATTATGTGGTTGGAAATGGTTATTGGCTAGTCTAGCACTTGGCATTCTCTGTGATCTCAGTATGGACAGATAATGCAGTCTTTATTTCCCACCCTTTACCATCCCGTCCAATCGCTCCTTCCGTAACCTGGTGTTGGCGTGTTTGCATGGCAGACGATGCCGCTGAGTCCTACGCACTACCAGCAGCCGCCGACGCCCGACCATCCTCCACCTTCGGCGCTGCAAGCAGAGAAGAGCATCCACGAACGTATTCGCCCGCTGTCGCAGGTACCGCTCACCGTGTACTTGGAGTGTGAACTCTGACCCCGTAGCTCTCCCTTGAACTTCATTTCTTCCTTTATGAGGCATGCGCAGTGGCCCATGAGCTGTTCAACGCAGTCCAACTGCTCCAGTCTACTTTGCTATTAGACTTGATATGATCACGCGTTCTAGTAATAATATTCTTTATGTTGATATTGTCGAGTAAAAGTCGATCATTTCATTTGCAATATTCTGAGTTCCCATTGCTTCGTTACATTCACATTTCTGAAGTTTTTTTTTTCCAGGAATAATGTTGCAATTTTTGTTTTCTCTCGATTTACATTTCCTTATTAACATATTTCATATTTCCTTTTCTTACGTTTCGGATATGCATATTTTGTTAAGTGGAAACTGTGATTGCCTGATATATCGTCCGATGTTGTCCGTAGTTGCTTTGTGTTATCTTATTTGCTGCAGTTTTCTTTATTTGTAGATGTACCTTACTTCGATCGTATTGATAGTAATTGTTAGTGTGTTTAAGACTGTTTATTGTTTTTGTTGTGAACTACTCGAAACTTTCCTCAAGTTTTGAGTTGAACAAGTGTTTCAAATTACGGTATATCAATATTTACTATGACAATTCAATACAATGTATTAATTTATACTTCCTCATTATGAAACAAAATAGACGAATAGTCCTATATTACTAAGTACACTAGTGTTTTAAAATCTTCTCCTTCATATGTTATCTTTATTTTGTCCTGAACCATGACACCAGAGACACAGATCGCAACGCATTGCCACTGTGCACGCCTCTTTAATGCACTACCCCATGGAACCGACACATTTCACGTGGAATTTGGATTCAGGAAATTGGACTGAAACTTGGATAGAAGAGTTCCTTAATTGTTGTTGGTTTTATAACTATTGCGGGGAAATTTATTTTAGTGAGTTTTTAGTACATAAACCCAAAGTGAGACATAATGATAATTCTCTATCTTAGTATATATGTGCTAAATTTAAGAGAGAAGCCTTCGAACTTATTTCTCATACCGAACTTTTCGAGTCCCACTGCTGTATTTTTGTAAGTGTTGTAGTGTTCACGAGAGAAAAACAGTTAGACAATCCTAGTAATCGTAGTTCCTTAAATCAGCATACTATCTGTTTGAAATTCTCTGTACCTATATACACTGATAAAAATTTACTCTAACAGCAATTTTCTTTCTTCTAAGTCCTTGTGCAACGAAAACATGTCAGAATATCCGATTTCTCTGCTAATTTTCTAGTCTATATTTTAAAAGTATCTTACTACAGAGTTTCTGCCTTATTTCCTCAATGTGAATTTCACAACAAAGAATTATGACACCAATATCAAATCTCCTGGAAAACGAGTACTTTCTTCTACGGAATGTTGATTCGGGACTTGTTGAAGATTGTCAGTCAAATGTCTCTCTCAATGCAATTCAAGAATTTGTAAAACATGTGCCAAATACTAAGAATTATGTAGTTTTTTATTGAAATTAAGTTTTGTGTATACCAAACTGGGGATCATTATTCACCTGGATTTTTATTACATTAATGTCACTCTAAATTGAAAGTAATTTCTCGTAGTATGAAATAGTTTAATTTTTCCTTTCTCAAGCTTGTTTTTCAATTTCTATTTCATTGCAAAGTATCAGATTCTTCTTTCTATATTGTTTTTGTCAATTTTTAGTTAGGAACAGAGATTTAAAATTTCTCACCTATTAAAAACTATTTCATCTAATCTTGTAGATGTTTATCTTAATGGAATCGAGTGTAATTTGTTTATATTGTTTTTATGTAATGATCATATTACTATGGCATTCTGTTTCGTTGACTATTAGATCTGTATTCTTAGATAAACTATCTGTTCGAAATGTTTAAATTATTGTGCAATAAGTAGTGCATGTGTGTTTTGTCACACCTTTACTTCAAGACATTTTCTTTTCTTTTGATTTCATCTGCATTATTTTCGTCAGTTGTATTAATGTTCCTAATTATTATGTAAAATTGTTTACAGTGATATATTATTTGTGGATGTGTAATATATTAATTTTTGATATGTAGAATATTTCTAGTGTCACTTCATAATTTCAAGAAATGATTTATTTGTAATATTGATTAAGTATTGCCTGTTATTTTCTTATTTTGTGTGATTTGTTTCGTATCTTTTTTCTTCATAGCGTTAGTAATAATGGAAGTATTGTATGGTAGAATTGAATACCAGTTACCGATAACCAAATATCCATGTTACCACTGCCACAGAGAGAATTTCATTTAGTGTGAGCTAGATTGTACTTGTTACCACGTAAAACGTATCTGGTTGACTTAACTTCAAGTTGATTGGTTGAAAAGATTATATTTCTAAAATAAAGTGTATATTTTGTCTCTACTCTTTTTTTTTCTTGTTTAGCTCATTCTCACTGGTGATGGAAGTAATGTTTTACCTCTTTCCCTTTTCCTCACACTATGAGTTTAACTGATAAAGGTGATGACCTTTTTTTTTTTTTGTTTATCCCTGGAAAATATCGTAATTTTTGTTTTAGAATGTATGTAAAAAAATCTAGACGAAAAGCTTAAAGTGTAGTGAGTAAAATCTTTGTGATAAACAAAAACATCGTATCTTAGTAACAGTCAATTGACCTGGGATTTTATTTTTATGACATGAAAATTTCGAACAATTTCTTTAAAATAAAAAAGTGAAGTATTGCTCTAGAGAATTCGACGTGGGGGCAACTTGGCAGTAAATTGATGAGTGTTTTAGGATATGTAAGGATTAATCGTGTTATGTTGAATGAAAATGGGAGACAGGATTGAGATTCGAACTCGAGACTTAGCGCACTGATGCGCAACCAACGACACCACTCCTGTCGCTTCTGGGCCCAAACTACCATTGACATTCAACTTGCCAGACCCTCAGACCTCTGAGGTGATCTCACATAGATTAGTATACGGTGGTGTGGTTCACCGCAATTTACGAGATTTCTGTATAGATATGTAAGGAGTTTATTAAACTATGTACTACAGCGTCTTAATCTGTCCTGAAAATGTATTGAGGAAAATTAGGTAAACGTCGCTTGCCCATCTATTGCAAATACCATCTAGTAAGCCTTTCATTCCTTGTCAAAAGGAACCCTCGAGTGACCCTCGATGCAATAGCGTCGTGATTCCAATGAATTAGCGAACCGTCCCCGCCAAAGCGTTCTCGTCAAAGCCTCCTCCCGCGCGCTGTCACTACGCCTTGGATCGCGTCTATTTGGCATGCGCTCGCTCCATTAGTAGAGCGAATCCGGAAACCCGAACTAAACTTCCTCTCCGCGCGAACTCCTTGACCGCTCGCTGCTGGACTCACCCTGACTGCGTTCTTCCCACATTCCGAACACTCCGACTGCGGTGCACCCCTCCACCTCGTTTCGTTTTACACAATCACTTAGTTTTGCCAGATACTGAGGAAGTTCCTCTTTACGCAGGGCACGGTAGAAGCGTCTGCCAATGCTACCAAGTGGATCCTAGCACTCGCGGTTTTTTTGTTTTAAACTATTGAAAAGTCTTCGTTGCTCTGAATTAACATTTTCTTGTCCCGTTCCTCGTCTCCTGAAGACATCTTTTGAGATTATCTCGATGTGTCAACTACGGTATCGAAAATTATTTATTTAATAGCTACATATACGAAATTATATGTATCAGATGCAAACCATATATTAGTTGTACCATAGATATCCCAAATCTGATATTTCCCTTGTTAACAATGATCGCCAATTCGTGATCACGTTTTACTCGTTGATTGCGAAATCTCTTTCTTTGTTCGATTCCATTTGTGGTTATCATCTCATTGGAGATAATTCATCCCTTTGTGTGAGCAAACCTCCTTCATCGCCATCATCTCAGTCCTCGTGCGCTCAGTGGCCGGAGGCTGGGGCGCGCGTCGGTCGCCGACCACGCCCGGTATGCAGGGTTCATCTCTCTCACTCTCTCTCTCTCTCTCTCTGTCTCCGTTCCTGGGACTGGAGCAAGGTTTGCAGTGGCAGGTGGAGGCGGAATAGGAGGAGGAAGAGGAAAATCCTACTGACGGCAGATGCGAGCGCGACGCTAGAGGAGGTCTCTCTGTCGCGCAGCGCATCTGGGTTGCGACACAGGGGGCGGCGCGGCGGGTGCGCCCGGTAAACCACCGGCTTGTAACCCGGGCTGTTAACCACGGATGAGGGCGCGCTGTGATCTGTCAACTGTGCCATTAGCCCGCCTCCGCCACTGCCGCCACCGCTACTACTACTGCTCCTGCCGCCGCCGCTGCTTTGCTCCTCCGCGATCCCCGCCCCCGCTGCCGACGTACCTGTAACGAGGTTAGCTGGAGAACGCGGTCGCCGCCGCGCCGGCGACGGGACCGGCGCAGTGGCGCGCACACACAGAGCTTCGCTGCTACCGCCCACGCTGACGGAGCAGCACTCGTCGCTGGTGGAGAGGAGACCAAAAGACCGCTGGAGAGGCGCCCGCACACCGAAATTTGCGGTTTCCACCGCCGTCGACAGAGGACCCCCGTGCTGCACCCTCCGGCTTCTTGCTTGACTCCATCGCGATGACGGGCTAATTGTGTGACGCGCTGGAGAGAGCGACTGACGAGCACTCAGCCACTTGCAGCTGAAGTCTTTTTGTTCCCGTTGACGCCCATGTGGCCGGTTTGGGTTCAGTTCCGGATGCACCGGTTTTTGCGGGAGATTCAGTCGATCTTTCTATGACGCCTTGGGAAACATGTAATGAAACTTAATATGTTGTTTCTCATCATTTTTTCTTCTTTTTTAATTTTTTTTTCTTGGAACACCTCCTTTTCAATGGTATTTTTGAGATAAATTCCAATCTTCATTCTCTGAATAGGAATAGGTATTTCTACGCAAAACAATTTTATTCCACAAATTATGTTCAAGTGAAACGACATTTCTGCAGACCACTACTTCAGTCTTATGAGTCAAGCAAAGCAATGGACCCGTGGAGGTTTCCAAGCGTTCGAAATTTTATTCGGAATTCTACGTAATCCACCCAATTGCAATTGTCAAAATATTTAGGAACGGAGTGTCAATGACTTGAAAACTCGCTGTATTAATACAGCGAATAACATTAACCGCAGAATCGTCGATGAAGAATAAAATGATAATGATCCAAATGTAAATATCTGAATCTCGCGTGCTCTATTCGTACACTTCCCTAAGAACCATGAAACGTGTGTCCGTGCTAATGATTTATCATACTTTACCCTCAGGAAAAAACAGTTGCGTAAAAATACAAATAACGATAAATCCCCACAATATACGAAATGTATCTTTGTTGTGAACAAATATTCTCGAGTTACTCTGATACTGTTTGTTAAGTTTGCGCATTTCCTAGAAATAGTTTTCCTAAAAAAAATTTTGTTGTTAACGTAATAAAAAATTTAGACGAATTGTTGTAACAATATAAATAAAGAATGTACGTAGGTGTCTTATAAAAAGAAATATTAACAATCCGTCGTACCTCGTTTCTAATCATAAACATCAATTCTGCAGTAATAGATATGGGGAAGTGACTCTTAGATTTTTTCATGCCTTTTGGCGAGGTTCAGGCCATGATACCTGCTCTTTCATCTAACCTTTACTTAGGTGAGGGAATTGGGAAGGAGAGAGGTGGGGTTGTCGGGAAACTTATGGTATCGAACCGTCATTGGTCTGGAGTAGGTGACGCAAGCCTCAAGCTGTAAACCTCACCTAGTTCGGCCGGACAGGATTTGAACCCCCGCTCTCAGACCTTACTCAGAGGTATCCTGGAAGCGAAGACGCTACCAATAGACCACTGCGGTTTATTTTAACAAGTAAATGGAACACAACAAAATGTGAAAAAATTACCCTCTGGTAATTGTGTCTCATATTTTATTACTATAACTGACTTTCTTTGTATCGTTTTCCCACAAATTACATAAACGTAATGAAACTTTCGATTAACCACGTTGATTATTTGAATGTAACAGAACGTTATATGTATTTTGTTATATTTGTACTTAAAACTGAACTGATGGATTTGAATCAGTTTTAAAATTTTTTCTTTTGACAAATAATTTAAAGTCGTTACGAAATATGGCAAAGGCAGTACACTGAAATAATAGTCTTTATTCAAAGTAAAAATATAATTATGAATATAATTACGCTTGACATAAGTGAAATTTTACCCTTGGTCTACTTTAAGGAAACAGCAAGAACTGAGTGTGATCTAAAGTCCAATCTTCCTGTAACTATCAATAAAACTTTGTTAACTTATTTAACTGTCAGAAATTATAATTCTGTTCAGATCACCAGCCACTCTAATCTATAATGTAGTGAAAGTCAGTGTGACAAATTCAGTGGACAAGAAATAGTCTTATAAAAACTCGACTTCTTGTATTGTTGCATATTACACGTAGTAATAAATTTATTTTTACGAAATTTATGGTTACGTAGGTAATATTTTCCCTTAACTTCTTCTTTGGATCGGGATGCTGTATAATTTATGCAGGTATACGAATATGTTAGGTTTTAGTTATTGCTCATGCATATAAAATGGTTTCCGAAAAGTATTCATTCTATCCAGAATTCATACACAAGTATTACATTGCACACCTGCCGCCAGAGCAGGTCCTGAGTTCGAGTCCCGGTCCGTCGCAATTTTCACCTCGCTGTTGACGTTGTAAACACTCCTCCACGAGTAGGTACTCGGAAGTTGTGAGTTAAAAATATGTAAGTGTTCAGGAATTTATTATAAGCCTGAAGAAAGTATTGTAAACATGAAGTGAGGCGATATTTGTTTTCAATTACCCCAAGTCAAATCTCATTGGTTTTATCCACACACACATACATGCACAGAGTATCGTTAGTTATAAACCGGAGATTTAAGATATCACACTTAGATAAAATAACAAATATTTACTTCAGGCAAAAAAATAATAAATGATTATATTGTTTATTAAGTGATACTTATTTAATCTATTTCTCATTCAATTTGTTTTACCATAAATATATTTTCCATGCAATATATTGCTTAAAGCTTAATGTGAATATGAATCTAGAATAAAGAAATTTATTTCACTTACCTCTGCATTATCCTAAGACTCCGGAAATTATAGAACTGATGTCTTGTTTCCCCTTTTTAAATAAATTGATTTGTTCTTTCAAAATCTTTATTATCAAATTTGGTTTTACATAATTGTTGCAGCTTACGTTTTTATTTCACGACATAATTATAAATTATTAGAAAAAGAACTTACCTGTGTAATTTGTTAAGTATGTTTCTGGTTAATATTTAACTATGTGTCAGTAATTTTACCTCTCTCAGATATTCCATATAATAATAGAAAGACTTTTGTGGCGTTTGATAGCTCACGCAATTAATGCATATTGCTCAAGCATATGTAGCTCTTAGTTCTACCTCTTTTAAGTTACTTTACGAGCAATTGCACTTGAAAAAACTAGGGTTTGTATTCGATATTTATGTAGTTCTCTATTGTAGGAATACAATATTGTGGGAATAACAATCACAGCTAGTAGTGAGGCCAAAGAAGTCGTACTTTAATAAGAAAGTACGACTTAAAATATCTTTAATAAGAAGATATTTATTAAAGTACATATTGGGTTAAAAATGTACTTTAATAAGAAGCGAGGGAAAGGGAACTTTTGGAACTAGTGTTTTCAAATTTCTATACAGTACTTTATAAAATAGCCAAAATAATTTATTCTTGGATGGGTGGGGGGGCTATAAAATTATATTCGTGAGAGGGAGGAGGGCGTTTAAAAGGACCTCATAGTTTTGTAACTTGAGATATTTAAAATAAATTCAATATGGTTAATTCTAACATTGTATGCGGAATTAAAACAAGATGTAATTGAAATAAGAAAAATAGAAAAAGATGACTCGCCAAACTGTTTTTGTAGAAACATGTACAAAATTACTGCTTAATTTTGACAACTATTATCGACAATGTGTGGGCGGTAGAAATATTTTTCATATAAATATTAGAATGGGAAAATCCCCTGACTTTCCTTCCTTTAATTCGCATCCTGGTGACATGGAATATTTGAACATCCTACGTAACGTGAAGCAATACATGTTAAGAGCTCAGGGATGAACATTGACAATGAGCGCGTGTGAATGCGCTAGCGTTTAGCGCCTCCCAGCTTCCGGCGGCGGGCAGAGCGGGCACGTCTGTCTCTCCGCGCCGTTGCCGCTACCGTGTTAGCATCTCCGCGTGGCCTCAGGCCTCTGCGCCTAATCTCTACTTCGTGTTCGGGCGCGTAACACGAGGCTCCCGGTCGGAGTGGGAGGGAGGGAGGCTACGCCGGATTGTATGGGATTAAATTCGAGCAGCGGTGTCGGCAGTTGTACTCCAGATCGAATCCTGCTACGTCAACAGCGACTGTTAGCGCCAGGAGGGACATGGTGTTTGGGGTCAAGGGAGGGGGAGTACGTGGAGCTGATAGTGTTCATGGACTTTGTTTCAAGAATACGTGTGGGATAGATATTGAAGGAGACAAATGAAGGAAATTGAACGGAATTCGTGATAGGATGGAAGTTGAGATTATTATTATTATTATTATTATTATTATTATTATTATTTGCTCGCAGCTGTCACGTAACAGATATAAGACTTTTGAAACGATTTTAATACTGATTTATGAAGAAGACATATCGAGTATGTTTTGTGTATGTGGGTGTCAAAATCAGAACCATCATGTACGTATAATTATTTCGGATTGAAGGTGGTTGACAAGGACTTGTATAGTAGGACCAATGAACGTATCTTGGTAAGGCTGTGGGAGAGTATGGAGAGAAATCAAATAGAAATATATGCACTGAGAAAATAGTATGGATATGTGTTACTATTGGATGTGAGATCCAAATTCAGTGGAAGGGGAGGATTTGTCCAAACCTTTGGATATCACATCCAAAGATCTGACATCCACTGGGATGTCAGATCCAAAGATTTGGAGAAATTCTGCCCTCCCTCTGAATTTGGATCATATATCCAAACTTGTTCTCTCGGTGCGAGGTTTTCTATTGGTATTTGCAAAGACGTATAACATATGTTTTATCATGATAGCTGCAGAATTTTTTGTTTCGTTGAATTATCATACAGCGTTTTGTATAATGGAGTTTCGACATGTTTGTGCTCCTTCTTAAAAGGCAACATAATTCGAGCATATACTTTGTAGACAGAGACATGTGCTAGCAGTGACAAGGACGGCGACGAGTTTCCTGGAGGGAGGGAGGAAAGGTGAAGCAAGTGTGTATGGGAGCGCTGGAGCTGTTTGCACACCTGCCGTGGCCAATTTGCCCCACTCTGCGCCGCCTCGGGATGTCGCCACGCCGGAATGGATGTCTGACAGATGTTGCTGGCTTCTTCAGGGACTGAGACATATGCTCAGAGACCGTACAGTGCGATGAAGGGCAAATAGTACGGAGGAACGTTGGCATCCACTAATCAAGAAATGGTTCAGAACGGGATATTTATTCTGTCGAAAAGTACTGCCTTTACCTCATCCACGAACTCGTATGAATCTCCGACTCTTTCATTTTTTATCTATTTAATGAGTAAATTTGAAAAGGAACCCTTGAATATGACAAACCTGACCTTGCATTAAACATGAATGCACTATAAACCGCACTATAAATGGATTTCAACCACAGAAAAGGCGTACTAAAGGCGTCGGGAAATATTTTAATGTTGATTTTATGTCGATGGTATCTTAGTGTTTGAACATTCTGTATCGATCCAATGCTAGTATGTAAGCGTTTCCTATTGTGTTCATTGAAATTTATCGTTTTGTTATACGTACCTGTGTTTGGAGGCCGATGGCATAATTTTTACTTTTCCCTTGTTACTTTTCTTCATCTGAAAAAAGAAAACAACAATTGAGCATGCATTGTCTGTATATGAGGTGTAGTTTCTTAACATTCATTGAATTTTCAATTTCATGCAGGTTTCTCAACTTTAGTTAAAGTTCATTCATTTAAAGAATTTGAAGAAGAAGAATTCCATGCAAATCTGTGCTATTTCAAAGATATAATGCATCCATTAATTCCATTTTCAATCTCTTAAAAGGTTAGGTCTTAAAAAGATTCGAATGCATTCATTAGTTATTGTATTGATTTCCAATATTACTGGCAATGGCGGATCTATGAGGGGACCTGAACTCTCAGCAGATAAAGGCATCTTTACCACTTTAAACAATTAATAAATTTGGTTACTATTTAATATTGTTAATTGTTGATTATCTATTTGATGAGATGTATGTATTTCAAGATAAATTTATGAAATTTGCGTTGTAAAACAATGATCTTCAAACAGTAATGCTCCCCAGATCCCTCCCCCTTGACTACGGTCTACATCCACCACTGATTACTTGTATTGTAAGTTGTTTTTTTTTTGTTTAATCTCTTTGGAAATGATTATTTTTTACTACTTTCTTCAATTCTACCTCACACTTAAATGTATACCAGGTTCGTTTGTCAAATTCTTACTGTAGTCTACGAAAATAACCTATGTCTCGGTATGCGTTGGTGGTTGTATTTTTGAGCCGAGAAGCCACTCCATTCCGCTATCCTGCCTTGGCGTAGGACAACGCAATGCAAAAGGCCCTGTCTCTATGACTCGTCGGCACCTGTCGCTTGGCGAATCAGCGAGGTGAGAGCAAGTCTTGATGTCGCTGGAGGCGAGCGGCGGCGTTCGCGCCGCAGCGGACCTCACTTCCATCGAGTATCGGCGCTCGCCGCCCGCTGCGCCTCCTCATTAGAGGCGACAACGGCGGAGGCGGCAGCAGCCACGGGGCGGACTGGGGCGGCGCGTGATTAACCCGTCGAGGCGCACACTCCGAGGTCGCGCATACGAGGGCGGCGGTGGAGGCAACGGCAGCAGCGCCGGGCTCGTTAGCTGCTCTCGGGGGCGGCGGCGGCGGCGGCGGCAGCAGCAGCAGTGGAGTCGCGGCGCCTGATTGGTCGTTAGCGCGCCGTTATTTCTGCTCCGCACGGTGAGATTGCGGCGGCGCAGCGCGCGCCAATAAGCTGGAAATGTAATATCTGCACGTGTGATGCCGCAACCCCCGCCTCTTCTCCGCCGCCACGCTGCCTGCGCCTCCGTGAGATTGGAGGATGTGCTATAGGGACGAGAGAGCAAAGTGGCTGTCAGATTCGAATTTGACGCGCGCGTGTGCGGCGCCTTCTCGGAATAGACGCGTAGGGGTTGGGGGAGAGAATGTGACTCGCGAAAGGGATGAGGGAGGTTCGGTAAATTGGTGGTGACGCAGGGGTGCCGCTGGCGATGGTTTTGGGGTTTGTTACCTGACGCTGGAAATCGTGAGGTTACCCCACCCAGTCGGGTGTGAGGGTAGAGCCTTGATAATTAGGCGCGTGTTCACAGACGCGTGGTGTTAACGTTCGACGATGGTTCACTCGCATCCCAATACGCATCGGAGCCTTTTTATGAGCCTTTGTTCGAGTTTCGGGCGTCATGTGTCGTTGTTTGGACACAGGTGACGGGTGGCGGCGCCGCCAGCCAATTTTTTGCACCCGACTTGTGGGTGGAGTGAGATGGTATTGTCGTACCGGAAGGATCGACCTAAACTGATTAGTTGCGGAATTCTACTTGAAATGGTGGACGTATATTTAAATTCCATCATAACCACTATACTTAAATGATTAACCATTGACTTTAGTTTTCCATATGTATATTTTTACGCTCACATGATGTTCATTAATCTCAAGCATTAACCACCCTCAACCTGGGTGCAAACTCTGTATCCTTTTTTGCGATTGACATGTAACATGGAGGATGTGTCGCTGTTCGACGATGTAGAGTCATCACCCGTTAATTGGAAGGCACTCCGAAAGCGCTCTTTGTTTTCGACTGTTCCACGCAGAGCTCTCGCCTTTTTGCTGTAGGAATCACGGGTCACATGCAGCGTCTAGCGTTTCTCTCAGTATACGCGGCCCCTATATGTACCGTTACAAAGTTTCTTTTTATATTTCTTTAGACTCCCTACGTATCTCCGGATGAAAAGGATCAAATGTTGTCTCCAATAATATTCAGGTACTGCGGACAGCTCAATGCAAACCACGTGGTATTCTCGCATGTCCACACGTTGTTGTAAGTTGTCTCCGTTCGAAATTTGTTCGAGACAAGAAGCATCTCACTGAAATTGCATAATGCGTTTGAACATAATTGATGACGAAATAATATCTTCATCAAAATACATTAATGGGAGATTATTGAGCTATATTAAAAATACTCATGGTTGTTGATCTATAAAACTTTCTTTTGTGTCCAGTAGATTTAAGAATTCCTCGTATGTTTGCTACCATATACTTTCTATGCTGATACCGAAAATATTTTTATTATCAAGCACTTTTGAAGGCTAAAAATATGTTTAAAAGTAAAATACCAATTTCAATAAATATTAAATAATGAACGACGCGTTTTGTTCACATTGAACGGATATTTCTTATATTA
Organism: Laupala kohalensis; assembly: GCA_002313205.1. Lineage (NCBI taxonomy): Eukaryota > Metazoa > Arthropoda > Insecta > Orthoptera > Trigonidiidae > Laupala > Laupala kohalensis. The sequence continues at coordinate 613,336 of NNCF01127410.1, read as the reverse complement.
ATGACTCAACCCGGTGAGCGATCTTCATATCCTGCAACTTATTGATGGACATGTTTCGATCATGCTATTGAACTCTATTTTATCTACCGGATGTTTGATGTCTTAAATTGATTTCAATGTTTTCCTACCGGAAATTTTCATTAGGACGCCTTCAAAGGTGTGAGTAAATCGGCACTCTAAGAGGAAACAATATGTCAATCATTCTTTTCATTATTAATACCTCAATAGTTCGGATTATATTTTATTATTTGTAGATGTGTTTCATTACTGTTTAATGTATAATTTCTTTATGTTTTTCATTTTATGTTTTGCCGCATAGTGAGTCAAATAGAATAAACCATTATCAAAATTGTTTTGTGATCTGTCGAGATCGAATGATAGTCTGAGCCCAGCTTTGTGCGTTTCTACTTGAACGTCCGACCGAGATACTATTGCCCCATTATTAGTTATTGCCCTAGCGTTCGAATACAGTTTATGATTATGCTATGTAATGCATTCATTTTAAGAAAATGTAATGGAAAATAGCGTAATTAGATGTATGCTCTTGTTCAACGCGAAGAAGAACTTCCAAAAACTGCTGACGAATTGAATCACTCCAGGTTTTTAAAATTTTAGATGTCATGTCACTGCAAGTAAATCAAATCGGAATTCGATGTGATGGGAAAAAGTGTGAGAATACCTTTGAAATAGATATTTTTCTCGAATGTTTCTCATTAATATGTGCTCATCTTTTCTTATTATCTGTTTTTATCCAACTATATGAGTCCTTATTCCAACCGTGCTTCTAACGACATGACAGTCATTCTCTGATTACATTTCCTAAAGCTTCCAAACTCGTTAAATGAGTTGAAGTCTGTTAATTTCCCAGCGAAAATTGTTGAAGACGCCAAAGAATATTGTGTGTCGAGTCTTTCGAAGTACAGCGACACACGCTGCAACTGCTCCTCTATGGTTACTGTTACCTCAATGCTATCCTAACTTGTTTGCAAAATTTTACAAAGAAGTCAAATAAAATTTACTTCGAGTTTTCATTATAAACAGTAAAAACTATCGCCTCCCGTTATTATGTATTTTTCATTTAACAGCCGAACGGTGAAGGGCTTTAGCTTTGTAGTACATTCTTTTGTTCCCACTAATTAATACTACTAACTTTATTATTAATTCCTCAAATATTGTACTACGTATTTATCACTACTTTCTTGGATGTGTCCTGTACTCGGAAGAAACGTTTCAAGGCAATTATTTTGATGAGACGGTTGTTAACCACGCGCACACAATGAAGTAATGTCATTAATTAACGAATACAAAAAGATTTTGTCTATTCTGTTATTTATTATTTTAGAGGGACTTATCACGTGCGCGACTGGAAAAAAACGTAGTATATCTACTTATGTAGTAACATTGTAATTGTCTCTGCAATGATACCTATCCTAACACCATTTTGTCGAGAATGAATGTGCTCTGTGAACGTGGTTGGTGTTAAAATTATTACTCTTTTATATTAATACACGCTTTTATTCTTCAAAGAATCATGAGAAAACTAGCTGTATAATCGTTGTATGTAATCATGGCAAACCATCAATGTCATATGAACTGATGCCAATCAGAACAGTAATTTTCGATATACGTGTCTCGCACGCGTCGCGCGGAGTAAACAAGGCGTGGCGTGGGAGGGGACGACATTTTCAATCAAACGCGTTCCCACAGTCGTTCTCGACCCGTGTCGTGTCACCTCTAATCTATATCGGTCTCCCATGTGAAACGCATCTTATTTGTTTGCGATATAGGATAGGGCCCCGAGCACAGATCGCTCCGATTGATAGTGGCACACATCCCAGAGGCGGTGCTATTCAGTGGTGGTTAATGTTAGTTTTGAGTTTGTGCATAATTTTGCGTTAAAATCCGATAGCAGTTGTTGAGCAGTCAGTATTGATTATAATAGTTTGTTTTATCCTCTAACCTACAGCTTAATTATCAACTGTCAAGGTTGTCACATTAACGAGGGATTATAGATAGGTGGACGCGGTAAGAACCAGGATCAGTTTTTGCTTCTAGATCAGATCTTGTGTATTTTATCGTCATAAAGTTTTCATTGTGAGTCACAAATATACTATTGAAGCCTATTTGCAAATTACATCTTGTGGCAGTATCATGTTCCGCGACGAGCAAGTTTCATGTGCAATTCATATTGTTTAAGCTCTTACATTCAGACATTTCTCGCCATGATGGAAAAAGTAAATATTGTAATATTCAAAAGCCGTGAGTGAGTAATCTTTCTTTTTTATGACGCAAACTATGAGCATGTAAAAGCATATTTATGAGATTTCCCATATTTATGAGAATTTAAGTGTTTCAATCATTTTTAGATGTATAAAAATAATGAAAGGGATATTACCGCCCATGTCCATCTCAAGGATGCCCAGACTCATAGCGATTATTCCTGTTTGCCAAATGTAGGCGAATAGCGACACTATATGTAACACTTGTGAACATTCTACCGTGAGTAAACCAGACTTTGTTAATGAAAAACTATGTTTCTTTTTCAAGTTTCAAGCTACCTCTCTTTTCTGAAGTACTAGTTAGTTGAATGATAAAGAAAAGATGTAAGAAGGTTCGTTGTAGTGCTCTAATAGGCAGAAGAGTGTGAGTACAGTCTCCCAGCCTCGGTCGAACTGGTTGAGAACTATAATAGAACTCCAATTATCCGGATCAATTGGGACTGGCCCCGGTCAGGAATTAATCAAATATCCGGATAATTGGATTTTTTTAAAAGTTATTTTTAAGGCAAAATAACTAAGAAATACCATATTGTTGAGAAAAAGAAACTCGCAAAATAATGTAAAACAGAATTTTATGATAATACTGAAAGTGGTTGCACAAACAAATAGCCGGTAGGAGGGATCGCCGTTAAATTCGAAGAATTCACAAGCTATATCGCTACACTAGTTCCGCAGTGAGATGGGTCCAATACCTCGCACAATAATTGAACACTCTCTAATTGATCTCAGTTTTCTTTTAAATCAACTTTTTTACCCCACCGATCCAGATAATTGGCGATCCGGTTGATTGGAGTTCGGAGTTTTACTGTAGCTCTGTGAAATATATCTACTAACGCGAATAAGAAACGAGCTCTAAACGATTTGCCGAATTGGACTTATTTTTTTGTTTTTTTCTACAGAAAGTTCGCTAAATTATTTCAGTTAATTCTAAATTCAACATGTCCTTGACATTGACCGTTCCAAAAAAAAAAAAAAAAAAAAGAGAAGAAAGTTACTTCGTTAAGCTCCATCTACCCAACGAATGTTGTTTTCTATTGTTACTGGAAATGATATGCGTTGTACCGCGAGTAAGCACTGCGTGTGCTGATCTCCACACCCCAGTCCGTCGAACAGCATTCGTTTGACTCTCATCTCAACCCTCACACACCACTCATGTAACTAACCCTCCCACCCTCCACCGCACCATTACCACAGCCACCACCAGAGGAGTGTTGCCTTCGCTGCCGCCCCCGCTTCTCCGGATGCGATTGGCGTGTTCCTCCGCCGCTGCTAATTACTGCTTCAGTTCTACGAAGAGCTCTCGCAGCTTCGCTGTCGCTGACCTCTCTCGCTGTTGCTTCGAGAGCAGCCTCTACTGTCGGTGCAGAAATTATGTAGACTCCAGTGTACGTTATCACATTTCCTCGACGGAGTGGCCGAATATTATGAAATAGCTATCAAATTCAATAATTAATACCTTCAAAATTTACGTAGTTACATTTTTTTTCTGTGTGTCAACGCAAGTATTCGTTACGCCAAGATCAATGAAAAATACCAACTTTTCTAGTATTCTAAACAAAATCTTATCTTTGTACAATTATTCTGTGAAATTACCTTCACATTTTAATAATAATTTAAGATAATTTAATTTAGAATTCGAGAAAATGGTAGTTGCATTACCTCCACATTTTAATAATAATTTAAGATAAGATTTAATAAAGAATTTGAGAAAAACTGGCATTTTTCATGAATTGTCGCACAAAGGAAATTTGCGTTGGCACAGATAAAAATTTAATACAGCTGTCAAATTTTAAGATATTACATTTAATTTGATGGCTACTTTATTACATTCTTCTACTCTGTTGAGACGTGATAGCTTAAATTAGAGTCAATAATTTCGACGTCGACAGCTGTATGACGAGCGGTTGTATGCGATTGTTGAGTATGAGGTTTAGGAATCGAAACTATCGCACTAAATGTGTTTAATTTTCTAATAAATTTCGAACTTGCAGAAATATTGTTCTCCTAAATTTGTATTCAATAGTGTTCAACAAACCTCAAGTAAAATTGAGCAAATATATTCGAGAGTCAAAACTAATTATCTAAGTAAACTAAAAATATATGCAGGATTAAAATTCATTCGTGTTTCTTTCAACTAGCGTAGTTTCAAAATAACACACATTCCGCATCCAAGAACCGTATTTTCGCACTTTAATTTGTGTTGTTGAAGTCTCTTCCTCTTATTTGAAAAACACTTTCTTCTTGGAAAATACACTCGAGTTTGTCGACCTGACCTGCCATCACACCGTCGATTTCGTTATAATACGGTTTGCTATTGTTATATTTTAGCGTAGATAAAATATCAAGTTTACATAAAAATACCGTCAGGATGGCACTTAAGGGCATGACTTATAGGGAAGATTTCAAACAAATGAAAATTCACCGTGAAATTGGAATTTACAAAATTTTGTTCTTCGTGAGCCTGTACAATAAAAATGCAACATCCCGTCAAAATTTCAAGATCATATCTGTAATATTTTCTCTCTGCGTTTATGAATCAGTCTTTCAGAACCACTCACCATCATTTTCACTCCTTTATACCTCTCAAAATGAAATATTGCAAATTTCAGAAATGTGTTTTGGAAACCCCAATTTTATCAAGGTACTTTTGCATCATGCCACGATAGTCTCAATACGCACATTTGGTATTTCTTCCTTATAACACCCGACTGGGGTCGGAAGATTTTGATAGATAAATATGGTTGAAAATATGCGTATATTATATCAATTTCCATCCCACTAAAAGTTGTACGTTCATAGCACTTCTCCGTCTTCTTACTTACGTGCATCCAAGTTCAACCAGTTTCTGATATCTCATGTGCTTCTTATCGATTCCTCGACGTTTGGTGTCTCTTTTACTTCATCTTCATTTCTCTAGAATAGAGTCAGCCATTTCCTCATCTGCAATATTCATATTCATATATAATTTTTTATAACAAATTACTTGTGTTATTTGAGTGAGTGACCTCTTACGTTATTCATGACTAGTCATTTTTCATTGATAGGCTCGCCATTTTATGGTATAGCATCTATAAAATCTTCTTTTTTTAAAAATAATGGTTGTAGAGGTCGTATAAATTGTGTACGTATGTCTCTTAAATATATAAGTAAAAATGCCTGATTTATCATATAATTTATGTACACGGTTGTGTACATAAATTCTGTAGCTCCATCCTGGCCCGGGTTTTTCTCCGTTTTTCCTTCTGGTAGAGGCGGATTTATCATACAGGTTCTCTAGGCTTTGTCTAGGGGCATGTTTATTGTAACAATAAATCGTGAATTTAGTGTTATTTCAATTCTTATGATTTTTAAACACTATACTCAGAATAATCTATAGTTCGATAATAACTTGTACATGTAA